>JAVTVY010037121.1:0-17091 GCA_036873755.1 Hanleya hanleyi | reverse complement strand
GAGTCTTTCTTGAATTGTAAACATACCCAACGCGGCTCCCCCAGCGTGGGTATGTTATGATGGAGGGAAAATAAACTATATGAAAAAAAACTTGTTGTTGTTGTTGTTCCCTCATGTGTCATCCTTGTTGTTGTTGTTTTCTCTCTCTCTCCGGTCTATATCATGGCGTCAAAACGTCTAGCAGGACCCATACAAGGACCAGTTTTCGACACTAGGTGACCACATCCCGACGAAATGGCCAGTTTTCGAGACCGGATGTGCCGCCATCTTGAACATACGTGCCGCCATCTTGGATATGGCCCATAATGCACCGGGTCAAAATACTCGCTTCTGATTGGCTGAGAGCTCTGTGACGGATTTGAAATACTCGCTTCTGATTGCACGAGAGCTCCGCATTGCGTCTGCGCATGCACAGAATGATATTCCTACCGCACCATCTCGACCCCAAATACCTTCATGTACTGCCCGAAAATGGCCACTTTCGCTACTACTCGTACCGATGACGTCACCGATGACGTCACAGATGACGCGAACATCCCTCAAATCGGAATGTACACCCGGAGAACTACAAGATGACACCTTCGAGGACGCATTCGAACCGTGAATAGCCCATCTCGATCCCAAATACCTTCATGTACTGCCCGAAAATGTCCACTTTCGCTACTACTCCTACTGATGACGTCACCGATGACGTCACAGATGCTTCGGACATGCCTCAACTCGGAATGTACACCTCGAGAGCTACAAAATGACACCTCACACGACGCATTCGGACTAAGGATAGTCCCTCTCTACACCAAACTCACCCCCACGCACCCATAAAATGTCCACTTTCGCTACTACTCGTACCGATGACGTCATCAATGACGTCACAGATGACGCGGACATCCCTCAAATCGGAATGTACACCCCGAGGACTACAAGATGACACCTTCCAGGACGCATTCGAACCGTGAATAGCCCATCTCGACCCCAAATAACTTCATGTACTGCCCCAAAATGGCCACTTTACTTACTACAACCAACTGCGCATGCGCAGATTGACGCGACATGCATTCAAAAACACACCATTCTGACTCTACCCCACACATGCTTCACTTTAGCCCATTAGATGCCCCTTCACGAACGCTTCACTTTGATACCTCACTCGACCCCATTGGTCCATTAGGGGCTCCCGTAGCTCCAAAACGTCTATTTCCATACCCTTGGGCCACCGCGCATGCGCAGAATGCCGATATTTCAACCCCACACCCAGCCCATTAGATGCCCCTTCACATAAGCTTCACTTTGATACCTCACTCGACCCCATCGGACCATTTTATCTATGGACTACTTTTTCTCCGCGGAAGCTTTTTCCCGCGACCGCATCACCACCAAAACCGCATCACCGCGGAGGAATACAAAGGTTACAGGTTGCCGGAACTATAGCCTGGACAGGTCAGTAAATGCCTTGATCACGTGATCGTCATGGGAAACCCCCACTGGGGAAACCCCCGACCCGCCCCACTTCCGCCTCAAAATATGCTGCGCACGCATCAAAATGCGCGCTGTAATCAGTAGACACTACTACTCATGACCAGGGATGCTGATGTAAGCATACCGGGATGAGAGTGTGTTTGGTAACCAGAAGCAACGATCGGTTCTTCTTGGAAGTCATGATTGTATTCTTCCGGTTACATGGCTATTCCCCTATTTTCGATCTCGTCAATTTCGTTTATTCCTGTAGGAGAAAAGTTATTCTGGTTTGATGAAGCTAGCGGGTCTTTCAAGCGGACCCGGGAGTATTGAACACTTTCCGGCTGTGGTATCGGCTGAAGGTTCCGGGTCTCCACACTTCTACGTCTTTACCCAGGCCTTCACAGATTCTAATGCGACCAGAACACTTCTTGTAGTTCAGATATAGAGGTCTGTAGACAAGTTGGCAGAGAACGTCTCTGCAATCGAGTTTCGCCCTACAGTTATCTCCCGTGTTCTCCGGTGTTCCTGCTTTTCAAGAGCACATCCTCGGGATGCGAATGGTTATAAACCTGCGTCGTTCCATCAAATTCTTGTCCCCCCCCCTCGATTTATTTCTGGATGGAGTAGATCCAGTACCATTTGGTGCTTTCGCTTCAGATGGATTAGATGTCTTTCCTATAGATTTCCAAGCCACTTGACATCACGTGCCGATCTACCCCGGACATGGCAAGTTTCTGTGTTGCCTTGTGGGCAATCACAGGTTCTAGTGTCTTGTACGTTCGTCTGGGTTCTCTACATCCTAAAAAGGTGGCTATGTGAGAATCTTCAATCAAGAGGTGGATTTACTGCTCTCGAGAGGGATGAAGTATCACTTCCACGCTGATGATACCCCAGTCTGGAATCAGTGCAGGGTCTAAATTTTCAAAGACACAACTTTTATTTGGCTGACCCTTTTTGCTTTGGCCTCCTTTCTATCATGAGGGAACATCTGAGTTGTCCAATATGTTCCTAGGAGTTTCATTGGACACTTGTATTGCGTTACAGAACGCTCCGGACGATCGCTGAGACAAGATTTGGGGCGAACCCTTTGGGCAGCCTATCGAAACTCTGCTTTCCGCTTTGCTGCAATTTTTGGCCTGTTAGCATCAGTTCAAGATGTTTACACTCAGGACCGTTGGCTGCATAGGCCATTGCTGATACATCAACGTGTATTGGCAGAAAAACTACCTAAATCCAGTCAGCCCTGTGGCTGAGTATGTCAAACTTCTCCTACGCTGGTGACTCGTCCAGGAGAAGGTTATGAGCGATGTCTCTTTCTTCTGTGCCAGCCGTGCCGTCACATTTTCACGTACGCATCGTTGGAGAGGCTAGAGGCACATTTGGGGTTCGAGATCGAAGGGGTTTTCATATAAACGCCCAGAAGTTTAGGACAGTAGCCTTAGCCGTCAGGACGTTACTCCCACAAGAACGAGCGCTTGTTAGTAATACAACATGTTGGCCTGCATACATAAGCAGGGGACGGAAGGGGGACTTAATGGTCTCTGGACCCGGGTTCGGCTTGGTTGGGTATGCGTTATGGCTACGAGCAATCTCATCTCAGGTCCTCTAGAAGATCCGAGCACTTTCTTGTGTGGTCTACGTCGTAGTACTATGTCCTACATTATAGTACGAGACCGTGTCGAGTGCCACTCAAGCGGTCTGCCAGAACAAATATAGGGAAAATATTCTCTATCGGTTGTTCTCATCGAGGACTTGTTTTAACCAGTCCGTCTCTTCATCTGGTAGCCGTCTCTCTTTCGCATCTGTTACGAAACAAATTGGCTTGGTCATTCAACGATCGACGGCTACGGATCTGCGATTTCTCGGGTTATTCAGATATCTTCAGGGGTCGACCCATCTCTTGGCGTCATTCTTTCCGCCCTGATACGTTCAACTTTTGTGTGGAGATTTCTTACTCCGACGTCGCAGCGTAACTGGGAACTGGCTGGCTTTTCAGAGACGCGCCAAAAATGAACCTCCCGTTGAGCCCTTCGACCTCAGTTACATCAATTATCTTTTCAGATTACTTTGACCTCGGCGGCCAATTTTCAGGATATTCATGTCTTCGACTGCTGGTCTTATATACAGTGAACCTGGGTGGCGGTTATTCACTTCACCCGGCATTTTGTCTTTTTGCGACTCGCTACCTCGTGCGTTCGTCATCCCAGTACTGGCTAATATTCCGTCTGAGGATTTACGATATGACAGAGTTATGTGCCTTGCTATCTTTGGATGAACTAGACTGTCGGACTCTCTGTTAAATCAAATATTTGGAGACAGTGTCAGCTTGTTGTCCTAGCTGTCTCCCCTCCAGCGATTGGTCATTCGACCCGCGCCATTTTAAATTAAGAGAGTATTCTCATTGGATCACTATGTATAGAAGCCACCCAATCATCATACACAACCACGTGACTGTCTCAGCCCATAACGAAGCCCGGCCTCGTTTTCGATCTCAAAATCTGCGGTCTAACTGTATTATCCAGTAGTTGGCCCTACATAGGAGGGTCCAATATTATAGGCTATGGATGAAGCAGAGTGGGACGAATATGTATTTTATCCCTTTCGACCCTCCTTCTAGCAGGAGAGATCAAGGCACGAGATCTTCTTGGCTTTCCAAAAGTATTCCTTTTGCGTTCACGGATATACAATTGGAGGAAGCTACTATATCCAAAGTATCGGACCACGCGGTCAGGGACATGGCGTTTTCTGGCCCCTGGTCCTATTGTTCCATCAACGACTCAACAAGCTAAGTTTGGCCGAAGGGTATTTATTGTCTGCTTGGTCCATTCACCCGTCTGTCTGTGTAGTTTGCTTGCTAAGCCAATATCTCTTGAAAGATTATAACCGTAAAATGCGCGTAAAATGCAAAATAACAATATCAAGAATTGTTGAGTGTTGCAATTTTGTATTTTTGATTCCTGTCTTGCACAAACATAAGGCAAAAACGAAAAGCGATAAATGAACGGTTCTGTTTTCAATTTTCATTTCTTCAACTTCAAAAGCAAAGAAAATGAAAAACGAAAATTGATGCTCAATTTTTTATTTTGTCTTTTTTTTTGTCAAAAAGAAAAAAAAATGAAAATTGAATTGTGGAGTGTTACACGGACCTTTTGCTTGCGCGCTCATCATTTACAAATTCAGAAACTAATAGCACTACACACAAGCAATGTCGTTATCTTCAGGCATATAGGCTTTTCAGCATTTTCAAAATACTCTGTAAAAACAACAACAACAACAACAACTACTACTTCACTTCACTAACACGTTAACCCTTTTTCTTCTTTTTCTACCTGTATCTTCCAGGAATAATTCATATAGCCGTCGAAGACCTGCTTGTACCTTCTGGAACAATGTCATTGATAGAAGTCACCGATGTCGAAGGACATAGTATGCGAGTCTTCGAGACCTCGGAGGGCAAACGTTACCCGCCTGCTCCATTCGGCAACGTAGGGGAGAGCATAAAGAATTTACCAAATCTCCCCGCACGAGAAGATGACGTCATGATACTGGCTTATCCCAAAGCAGGTGGTTTATCCAAGTTTACAATATAAGTTTTATCTCTTATTCTTTGACTCTGGGCTGGCAACCTCAATACACGCCTTGCCGGTCGTCTAAAAATAGCAAAACCGCCATGTTTCCTTCCCACAGTGCAATGCGAACCACGAGTGAACTTTTGCCTCACGCATGCAGAAAGTATAGGCACGGACTGAAAATTGCTGAAAAAAGTAATTTCAAAGGATTTTTTACATGATTTCTTCAGACTTCTTTCACTCTAGAACAGTTCAGTGATATTTCAGGTCCCTGTCAGCTTCTGACACTGTCTATAAACAAGCTTATGACGTTGATTTTCTCGAGGCCCATGTTGAAGGCATTGCTGTATCCGAATCTTGCTCCTGGAAAAGGGGCAATAACTCTTTTTTTTTGCCACTTCCAGACGACCAGTCGTGTATTCGGTTAATTAATGGACTAGCTTTAATACTAATTAATGGTCTATTTTCAATACTAGCAATATCCCGTGAAAGAAGTTTACGTTGATAAACGAAACCTCCCTTACGGCAGTGTTACGATAGTAAAGCCCAAAAATAATTTCTTTAATTGTGCAGATTTTTTTTTTTCGTGAAAATAAATAGCCAAATTTTATATTCTTAACCCGCAGCGTCAAAAGTGACGTAGACAGCATGACGTATGTTAATATATCAGATCATGAATTATCTCCCCTGATCCTAAATCTACAGATTCCACTTCTTGACTTCAAAATACACTCATTCAAATGACCAAAATAAATATATTTCTTTCACAATTTCAAATAAAGCTGTTTTGACACAAACAAGATATCAGTTCTTTACCAAATCTACTGAAAAAGATCTTTGCCTCTAGCAAATTTTGGACAAAACTGCGGATTTTCAAGCCTTTTCCAGGTTTTCTAGACATTTTACCCTATTTTTATACCTTTCAGGGACCCATTGGATCTGGGAAGTCGCCAATATGTTGGTGTCGGATAGAGATTCGACAGACATCACTCGTCATAAAGAGGAATCCATGATCGACATAATTCCGGCGGAAGCTGTCGGAAAGCTACCATCAGTGCGCTTGCTAAACAGTCACGTGACACCGGAAATTTATCCGACCGACCTGGTGAAGAAGAAATGCAAGATTGTCTATATTCAACGCAACCCAAAAGACATTTTCGTCTCATATTTTCATCACGTGAAGAAAATCAAAATTTATGATTACGGAGCTGGAACATGGAACGGTTTCTTCAACCTGCTGATGGATGGAAAAAGTAAGTGCTTTCTTCATTTGCGTACACTTCGCCATCCATAAGATGGCTTACGAATCGTGGGTCTCCATTATCGCGGAGCGATATCCGGTACTTTACCGTATTCTGTTCGTCCTTCATCCGGCGGAGAACAGACTCGAGAAATCTGATAAATTACAGGTTTTCATACCACATCGGAAACAGATATTGCCTGGGCTTACAAAATATATAGGTATGAATAACTTTCGTATCATCCATGAGGTGTGGTAGATCTGTAATTTTGAACAAGTAGGACATCACATGACTGGAAAATGGCGGGTTACGTTGTGGTTACGTCTAGACTTTAGCTGATTGGCTGACGAAGTCACGTGGTATTGATATCTGAAATTCCCTTTTGCAGTTGCCGAAAGTAGGCTGAAAATGGATACACACGATCCCAGGGTCAGTCTTATCGCGTATAGATGACCGAGATGGTTACAGGTTGTGCTTTCTCTGGTTGGGGGCGCTCCCGCTCTCTAAGATGGAGGTAAAAACGGTCGTTTTTGCTCAATAAATCAGTTTACATAATGAATTCAGGAAAAATCCTCTTGAGGCGCACAAACACAATATATCCTCATCTAAGAATAGATAGCTAAAAATAAATTGACACCTATCTGATTTGCATAATAATAGGCCAAATATTTGTCACGCTAATGACACAACATTGACTGGTTCTTCAAATGGCAAATTAATTTTAGGACATGGAACAATAGATAGAATAATGCGTCTGAAGCGCCTGGAGCATTGGTTAAGAAGGGATCAATAGTTATTGAGAAAAACGACCTTTTAAACTCCATTTTAGAGAGCGGGGTCTCCCTAACCAATTTCTTCGGGTTGTCGTGTGTTCCAGTATCACGACGGAGAATCATATCGCCAGCTTCCACAGTCGAACAGGAAGTTCGCCGAGTTAACCGCAACATCATCGAACTCTCGGATTTCCGAAGATCTTCACATTTAGGATAAGAAAGGATGTGGGGTTTACATTCGAAAAACTCCTTTGTGTGTGACGGTAATGAAGTTGATATATTTCTCAATCCGAAATCTGCAAAATCATATTTTTCTTGAAGAATATAAACTGAAATATCAACCTGGAAAAATTACGATAGTCAGTAGCATAAATATGAATTTATTGTTTATCAAAATGTGCTCCCTGATTTATTTTTCATTTTTTTTAGGTATTTATAGGGAGGATTTTCTCTTGTAACAAAAATATGACATCTCAAACCAAATTAATATATTCATACAAGATTGAAGTTTGATCATTTGAAAGTATCAAGTTTTAGCTTGGTTTGGGGTGTCATATTTTTGTGACAAGAGAAAATGTTTCCTATATATGCCTCACGAATACCAAGGTAGGCCAGCGGGCAAATTTTGATTCTGAAATTAATACATTCTATCATTTACAGCTGATTACGGAAGTTGGTTCGAGTTCACCAAGGCCTGGGATAAATTTTTTGAAGATCATCCAGATGTCCCCGTCTTGAAGTTAAATTACGAAGACTTGAAACAAGTAAGCAACCTCTGCTTGATCTCTCCCCACCGCTCCGCCAATAATCAGGCACAGTCTGTTTACGCATGACCTTTAACGTAAAGCTTCCGCGAACTATATTCGGTCCATTTTAATCTGTCGTCTACTTTGAAGCGTGCCAAAACTCAAATAGTTAGATCTGTTTTGTAGCGTGAGTAACAAATTGAATTCCACAAACGACCAACATTACTGATATTGGTCATAAATCACGCTTGAGATAAACCGCACACACCACTATGACCGTGCACGGCATTATTGAACTTTGTGTCAGTGAACACGAATATATTATGACGTTCCCCTGTGATTGAGGCCCCATACATGAAACAATTGAAGTGGTATATTAGCAATATCACGGAGTAATGGTAGTCATTTTGTAAAGTTACCAAAGTAGACGAAAAATTAAAATGGACAGACTTTTGTGGTTTATTAATCACATACCGTATTCTAGAAAAATAAAGAAATATGAAAACCCGAGCGGTCCATGTCCTCCACCGTCGATACCATAGCCAGTATGGCAACATGAAAGGTTTAATAAAGTGTTGTATTTAAAATCGTACATTGAACGATTGGAACTCTTGTTTGTGTATTGAGCCTTAAAACAATTGTTATATTATCTGAGAATTTCGAAATACGAAACAGTTTAGTTCTAAAATGTAAACAGTGTGACATATGGTAAATATCGTTGTGTAATATGTGTAGATCATGTCATGAAGGTTATCGAAAACAAGCGAATGTTATGCATCCATTGCTACTCTTATACAGAATGTCAGTTGTGAAATCGTTCTTCAGCTATTGCAATCACAAGATTAGAATTGCCGAATCAAGGACATAGTGACCGTATTGGATTATGCAGATCGGTGACAACAATCCCAGCCATCGCCTCACTCATATCAAACCACTGTCCAAGTTTGATGTGAATCGGATAAACGATTATTGAGTTATTCCAGTCACAAGCTTTTGTAGCGTGGTTTAATAGGGGTCAAGGCTATGATAGCCATATTGGATTATGCAGGTTGCCAAAAAGCAATCCTACCCATCCTCTTACTCATACCAATCCATTGTCCAAGTTTGATGTCAATCCGACCAATCGTTTTGAGTTATTGCAGTCACAAACTTGTGTAGCATGGTTCAATAGGTGTCGAGGTCATGGCGGCCATATTGGATTATGCAGGTTGTCGGAACACTATCCCAGCCATTCTCTCACTCATACTAACCCACTGTTCAAGTTTGATGTGATTCGGAGTAAACTTTTTTTAAGTTATTGCAGTCACAAGGTTATGTAACATGGCTCAATAGGGGCCAAGGCAATGGCGGCCATACCTGATTACGCAGGTAGCCGGAAAACAATCCCAGTCATCCTATCACTCCTACCAGCCCACTGTCCAAGTCTGATGTCAATCTGACAAATTGTTTTCGAGTTACTGTAGTCACAAGCTTAGATAGCATGGCTGAATAGGGCCAAGGCCTCGGCGGCCATGGCGGCCACATTGGATTACACAGGTTGCCGAAAAACAATCCGTCCGGTCTTCAACGGGCTGGTCCAACGGGATCCCATGAAAGTGCCGAACCAGTCTCTACGGTGACCCGTAGGGGACATTTATGTTTTTTACCTTTTAGGTGTTTTTCTTCGATTTTTTCGTGTTTTCCTTCGACTTTTCCGTGTTTTCTTTCGACTTGTTCGTGTTTTTCTTCGACGTTTCAGAGTTCTTGTTCGAATTTACTGTGTTTTCTTTCGAAAACATCGCGAAATGAAAACAATTGTGAAATACTTTCCACCGCGGTGGAAAATACTTTCCACCGCGGTGGGAAATACTTTCTACCGTGGTGGGAAATATTTTCCACCGCGGTGGGAAATACTTTCCACCGCGGTGGGAAATACTTTCCACCGCGGTGAGAAATACTTTCCACCGCGGTGGGAAATACTTTCCATCGCGGTGGGAAATACTTTCCACCGCGGTGGGAATAATTTTCACCGCGCTTAGAAATACTTTGCACCGCGGTGGGAAATACATTCGTGTTTTCTGACTTTCCTGTGTTTTTTCTCAACATTTCGCGAAATTTCGCAATCCTCTTCCGACGGAAAAAAGCGAGGGAAAAGATCTCACCGCGGTGTAAAAGTTTCCACCGCGGTGTAAAAGTTTTAACTGCGGTGAAAAAGTTTTAACCGCGGTGTAAAAGTTTTAACCGCGGTGTAAAAGTTTCCACCGCGGTGTAAAAGTTTTAACCGCGGTGTAAAAGTTTCCTCCGAGGTGTAGAAGTTTCCACCGCGGTGAAAAAGTTTCCACCGAGGTGAAAAAGTTTCCACCGCGGTGAAAAAGTTTCCACCGCGGTGTAAAAGTTTCCACCGCGGTGTAAAAGTTTCCACCGCGATGTAAAAGTTTTAACTGCGGTGAAAAAGTTTTAACCGCGGTGTAAAAGTTTTAACCGCGGTGTAAAAGTTTCCACCGCGGTGTAAAAGTTTTAACCGCGGTGAAAAAGTTTTAACCGCGGTGTAAAAGTTTTAACCGCGGTGTAAAAGTTTCCACCGCGGTGTAAAAGTTTTAACCGCGATGAAAAAGTTTTAACCGCGGTGAAAAAGTTTCCACCGCGGTGTAAAAGTTTTAACCGCGGTGTAAAAGTTTCCTCCGAGGTGTAGAAGTTTTAACCGCGGTGAAAAAGTTTTAACCGCGGTGTAAAAGTTTTAACCGCGGTGAAAAAGTTTTAACCTCGGTGTAAAAGTTTTAACCGCGGTGTAAAAGTTTTAACCGCGGTGAAAAAGTTTTAACCGCGGTGAAAAAGTTTCCACCGCGGTGAAAAAGTTTCCACCGAGGTGAAAAAGTTTCCACCGAGGTGAAAAAGTTTCCACCGCGGTGTAAAAGTTTTAACCGCGGTGAAAAAGTTTTAACCGCGGTGTAAAAGTTTTAATCGCGGTGTAAAAGTTTCCACCGCGGTGTAAAAGTTTTAACCGCGATGAAAAAGTTTTAACCGCGATGAAAAAGGTTCCACCGCGGTGAAAAAGTTTCCACCGCGGTGTAAAAGTTTTAACCGCGGTGTAAAAATTTCCACCGAGGTGTAAAAGTTTTAACCGCGGTGAAAAAGTTTTAACCGCGGTGTAAAAGTTTCCACCGCTGTGTAAAAGTTTCCACCGCGGTGTAAAAGTTTCCACCGCGGTGTAAAAGTTTCCACCGCGGTGAAAAAGTTTTAACCGCGGTGTAAAAGTTTCAACCGCGGTGTAAAAGTTTTAACCGCGGTGAAAATGTTTTAACCGCGGTGTAAAAGTTTTAACCGCGGTGAAAAAGTGTCCACCGCGGTGTAAAAGTTTTAACCGCCGTGAAAAAGTTTTAACCGCGGTGTAAAAGTTTTAACCGCGGTGTAAAAGTTTTAACCGCGGTGTAAAAGTTTCCACCGCGGTGTAAAAGTTGTAACCGCGGTGAAAAAGTTTTAACCGCGGTGTAAAAGTTTTAACCGCGGTGTAAAAGTTTCCACCGCGGTGTAAAAGTTCTAACCGCGGTGAAAAAGTTTTAACCGCGGTGTAAACGTTTCCACCGCGGTGAAAAAGTTTTCACCGCGGTGTAAAAGTTTCAACCGCATATCCGGGTAGATGGAAGATAGTTGAGGAGCAGAAGGCGACCCCCCCTCCCTTTTTTATAGCAATTCATGCTTTTGCCCAAAATTCCGCCCAAGTCATTTACAATTCCATACGGTCCCATTTTCTTAGTATAACAGGTTTTGCTGTGGTTGACTATTCAATCCCATCCCTATTAGTCATATGTTTGATTTTGCTAATTTACATGGAACAACATAATATTTAATCAATATTATTGTAGCTACGTTGGGAGCCAATTGTACTAATCTGGAGACACCAGTCAATCGTTCCTGAATTGGAGTGATGGCATACAGTTGTTGGTTGCACGTGTTAGGTTAAAATCTTGAGTTTAACGCTGGCAGTATCCCTTAAACGGACCGGTACGTAAGCCTAGCGAATCCGTCATTTGCCCCATGTTAAAAGTATGAAGCCAAAATTACAATGTTGCGTTGAATTTCCTTCCACTAAATTAAAAAGCTCTTCGTTTCTTTTTAGGTTTGACCAACGCTACATGTAGTAAGTAATCGAGAATAGGGCTAATGGTTAAATTGATTCAAATCCTAACCCTGAAAAAATACCTATTTCTCTCACCCCAATTTAACCGCAACATAAACCTAACTGAACCCTAAATTAACTTAACCTTCGCCAAAACCTAACCCTGATACCGCCCTATAAACTATTGGGATTTTGCATGTTATTTTGGGTCGGTATTAGGGTTAGGGTTGGGGTTAGGGTTAGGGTTAGGGTTAGGGGTTAGGGTTAGGGTTAGGGTATAGAGGTAGAATACGAAGTTGAAAACCCTCTTAAATGAAAACCTGGGGTTAAAATGGGGTTAAAAACTGAGCTCAAAACGGTATGTTCACCAGCAAAATCGAGTTACGCAACGATAGAAACTGATTTTTTTTGATTTCCCAATACCACTATTATCCCCTGCGGGCCACCATATTGATGACAGTAAAAACCTCTCTAACCCTTGCATAGTTTTCAACGTACACTCGAAAAACCAATAATTGGCAATGTTACTTAAGACGTCCAGGTCTTAAGCAACAATGCCAAAAATCGGTCTATAGAGGTTAAATACTCAGGAATTCAAAGGTTTAGGGATATTTCAACGCAGATCGATAGTCGCATATTAGTTCTGAGTGTTCGCGACAAAAAAGGCCGTAAACCCCTAATTTTTCGCTCTCATAATGCCAATTATGGTTACTTGCAACAAATTGCTATAGCCAGTATGAATTGTTGTTTTGGTTTTGAAACACATGTTCAAGGTAGAGTTTAGACATGTTTTTTGTGTCTGTGGATAGAGAAATAGAGCGTCTATTGGATGACAGTAAAAAACTTTCTAACCCTTGCGCAGTTTTCAACGTACATACGAAAAACCAATAATTGGCAATGTTACTTAAGACATCCAGGCCTTAAGCAACAATGCCAAAAATCGGTCTATAGAGGTTAAATGCTCGGAAATCAAAGGTGTAGGCAATATTTTAGCGTAGATCAATAGCCTCCAGTTAGTTCTTTTGGTTGCCACCAAGAAAACTTTAAACCTTATCTTTTCGGGGACTTTGACCGAATATGCCAATTTGTGTTACTTGTGTAATAATTCAGGTAAAACAGAATGGTTTTTCGTTATCAACTGGTAAATTAACAAGGATTAATTAGTGGCAACCTATAATCTGTACCTAGGTGTGCTATACATCAAACGAAAGCGCATCTTTTGTACTTTTATTTGATTTATAGCACACCTGGATATAAATATTTGAGGAGCAGAAGGCGGCCCCTTTGTCCACATGCAGGTAAGAGAGCATAATGATTAATTTAGAAAGAAATTGGCACAGAAGTCCAAGATAAGTGATCCTTAGATAAGTGATCCTTAAGTAACAGTGTTGGCCGGGGCTTGGTTTCTAAGGGTTAAAACAATTTCTGAAGGTTATTCCTCTTTGGAGCTAACAATGAACAGATGGCACTTGATTTGGCAGCGCCATCTTTTTCATTCCTAACCCTAACCTAATATTGGTAACGTTGCTTAACCCTACCTGGCCTTTGCTGAATGCGACGTTAACCTTAATTCTCTCTCTCTCTCTCCCTACCTGGCCTGGGGGGGGGGCCAAATGGCCCCCCTAACAAACTTTCTGCGCTATCTCTGGAACGACAAAAAATGAAGAGCTGAAACTCCGTGACTTTATAGTTTATCTTATTGGGGTCATTTTGAGCCTATTTGCATAAATCCCCGAGCAGAGGATCATGGGAAAATTCAAGATGGCGGCCACGTGGGTCCCAGAAAAGTGACGTTTTTGTCATATTTCTTCAAAATTTCTGCTTTTGCGCGATGAAAAGCGGGCAAAAACTATTTTATTTCACATCACATTAATATTTACTAATTTATCATGCAGTTTTTGCGGAGAAATTGCATAAATAAAAAATTCGGAAAATCTGACTGAAAAATCGACCAAAAAATGACGTTTTTGAAAATGACGTCACTGTGACGTCATCAATGCGGCCATCTTGGATTTTTTTACATTTTCTGATAGAGCTTGACCCAAGGGTATAGTGTGGTAAGTTTAAGCCCCCTAGCTCAAGAGGTAAGAAAAATAATTAGGGGGGGCCATTTCGGCCCCTCCCAGGCGACAACAGGTCCCAAAAAGCCCAGGCCATATAGGGTTAAGACATCTATTGTTAGGCAACATAAATTGGCATTTTGGTTTAAAATCCATGTTCTAGCGTGCAAGATCTATGGCGCTACGTTTCGTAACTTGTGTCTAATTCCGCTTAACCCGGGGCTAGGGGCCGTATGAACCCATGCACTTCAAGATCCTCATGGTACTCATATGAACAGTCACAATCAAAGCGTGACTGAGATACATCATTCTTTAGATGACGACTTTACAACGAATATTATGGATTAAGAATACTGATCAGCGATACGGATTTGATATTTTTTGAACATCATGATGTCTTGCCGGCATCAATGAAAACTGTTGACCGCTTCTCTCTTGCAGGAAACAAGCCTATGTTTATGTATACTATGATTGTCTTTTGAATTTGGTGCTAATACTGTTATATGGAAAATGGAATAGGTCTTTGGATTATGGACGCGGATATTCTCTAATGGACGACGGCTGGATTATGAATGACGGACTAGACGCTTGTAATTAGACACGTTTTTGGTGTCTATGGATAGAGGAATAGAACGTCTATTTGATGACAGTAAAAACTCTCTAAACCTTGCGTAGGTTTCGACGTACACTCGAAAAATCAATAATTGGCAATGTTACTCAAGACGTCCATGCCTTAAGCAACAATGCCAAAAATCGGTCTATAGAGATTTAATGCTCGGAAATCAAAGGTTTAGGAAATATTTCAGTGTAAGCCGAAAGCCGCGTCTCCACTGATTTTGGGCATGAGTCAGACTTGACCTTGACCGTGACCTTGCCTCGCTAAAAACGTAAATTTTAAGGTCAAGGGCACGATCAAGGTCAAATTTTACCTTGGCATCGTGAACGATGACCTCGATACTACCTTAGGGCAAGGTCAAAATTGACCTTGACCTTGACATTGAAATGGAGTATTACACATTTAATTATGAGTTTGACCTTTTGAGGAGGTCACAAGATACGGGCGGATGACCTTGAGCTTTTGATATGTGATGACCCCGTGACCTGTGCGTCGACCCATGACCTTGACATTTGACCCAAGGTCAAAATTTGCGATAGTGCATTTAGATTGTAGTATCGCACTTTTTAGTTCGAGATCAAAGGACCTTGACATTGAAATGGAGTATTACACATTTGATTATGAGTTTGACCTTTTGAGGAGGTCACAAGATACGGGCGGATGACCTTGACCTTTTGATATGTGATGACCCCGTGACCTGTGCGTCGACCCATGACCTTGACATTTGACCCCAAGGTCAAAATTTGCGATAGTGCATTTAGATTGTAGTATCGCACTTTTTAGTTCGAGATCAAAGGTCAAGGTCAAATGTCAACGCACATGTCACGGGGTCATCACATATCAAAAGGCCAAGTTCGTCCGCCCATATCTTGTGACCTTTTGACAAGGTCAAAGTCATACCCAAATGTTCGATACTCGATTTCAAGGTCAAGGGCAAGGTTAAGGTTAATTCTGACCTTGGATTCGTGATAAGCTACCCCGATAATACTTTAGAATGACCTCGGTGTTCACAGTTTCGCGAAAACAATTTGCGTACTTGCAAAAGTCGTTTTCACTTTTTTTTATGTTCAACAATGTTAGCCAGCAGAAGGCCGCCCCTTTTTTCTACATGCGGTGTTTTCAGCAATGCAGTGGCAAATATAAAATTCGAATAAATATCTTAAAGCCGTTTTTTGCACTCAAACGGCTAGATATAGACCCAGGGTCGCTATGTTTGAGCCAAAAAAACCCGAAAAAGGGAGCTCTCTATGGATAGCTAAGACATTGTAATTGTGCACTGATGTACGGGTTTGTGTTTTGTATGTCCATACTTGCAACCCATGGTCAATATGTAAGTGCCATATTCAGAAAAAATTAATGCTGACCCCTGGCATGTTGTGACCGCTAGCCTGCAAAATACATTGCATACAAATACATGAATGGCACTTCTTTGGATAGCTGAGACATTGTAGTTATGCATGGAGGTATGGGTTTATAATTTGCGCTTACATACTCGCAAGCCACCGTCAAAATATGAATCTCTTCGAAATAAATGATGATAAATATGCATTATTTTCCTGTAGAAAAGCCAAGTTTGCTTCAATCCTCCCCAAATTTGGCACACTAGTTCTAAATTGGGTGTAGATCATTCTCCTTCAAAGGTTTTGCCCAATTAAATTTTTATCTATGGAGGAAAAGTTAAATTTCGCAGTTTTTGTAGGAATATCGCCAAACGTTGGTTGCAAAACCGTTTTGCAAAATTCGTATTAGTTATGGTCCTTTGAAAGTCGAGTTTTGGCCAATTTTAATAACTTCAAAAAATCATATAAAAAAACTATGAAGAATTTCGAAAAACGGTTCATTTGAAAGTGTTTGTATTTTTGGCATATTTTTATATATCGTTATCTAAAAGTTCGATTTTCGACATCTCTCGTCAAGGCGACCTATGTTTTGAAGTACCGAAAAGCGTACAGCGTCTGTATTTCGTGCGTAAGATCTACAAAACCTAGAAACCTCCAGTTTTTATACGCCCGCCAAAAGGCGGACGTATTATGTGATGGCGGTTTCCGTCCGTCTGTCCGTGTGTCCGTGTGTCCGTCTGTCCGTCCCCCGTGTCCGGTCTATATCTGGGGCAGTTTTCCATCTACAGTTCTAATTTTTGGTGAGTGGATACCCTACGGGGAGACGATGTGTCGCATACCAAAATGAAGGTCAAGATCAGAGGTCAAAGGTCACTGGCCTAAAAAACAGGAAATCACTGAAGTGTTCGTGTCCGGTCTATATCTGTGAAAGTTTTCTATCCACAGTTGCATTTTTTTGTGAGTGGATACGCTAGGTAGAGACGATGTGTCGCGTACCAAAATTGAGGTCGAGGTCAGAGGTCAAAGGTCACTGTTGCCTAAAATCAGGAAATCATTTATCATTGACAGTTTTCTATCTACAGTTCTAATTTTTGGTGCATGAGTGGATGCCCTAGGGGAGAACGATGTGTTGCATACGAAATGTAGGTCGAGGTCAGATTACAAGCGTCTAGTCCGTCATTCATCATCCAGC
>JAVTVY010037120.1:0-16773 GCA_036873755.1 Hanleya hanleyi | reverse complement strand
AAAACACGGCGAGTTTCGCTCTATCTCTTAACCTGGAAAAACTCGCCGCGCGCCAATCGCGCCACTCGCGCACTTGAGAAAAAGTCCTGAGAATTCCAGAAGTCAAAAGTCGCCAGTCGCCGCGCGCCGTGGTTCATCCGGCGAGTGGCGCGCGGCGAGTTTTTCCAGGTTAAGAGATAGAGCGAAACTCGCCGTGTTTTACGGCGGGTGGCGACTGGCGAGTTTTTGCAGGTGAAGAGATAGCAGAAAGTCGCCAGTCGCCGCGCGCCGGAGAGGTCCACGGCGTGTGGCGAGTGGCGAGTTTCACTACAATCAAAAGTCGCCAGTCGCCGTGCGCCGTGGTTCATCCGGCGAGTGGCGCGCGGCGAGTTTTTCCAGGTTAAGGGATAGAGCGAAACTCGCCGTGTTTTACGGCGGGTGGCGACTGGCGAGTTTTTGCAGGTTAAGAGATAGCAGAAAGTCGCCAGTCGCCGCGCGCTGGAGAGGTTCACGGCGCGTGGCGAGTGGCGAGTTTCTAAAAGTCGCCACGCGACGCAAACTTGGCCCAAATACAACACCATAGTTATCACACCTCGGGAACTGCGTATCTAATTCTGCTTGAATCGGTGCTAGGGGCCCTGTGGATACTTCGGTCTCCACATGAACAGCTGCAATAAAAGCGCGACTGAGATACTAAGGCTACTTCCACGAATCCATGCACGTGAGGGGCCTTTAGCGGCAGACGTATGTAATGGAGTCACAGCCTGGAAAACGTGCTCGGAAGCATCGTCAAATCTTCCTCCCACTGCTGATGCGCGGAGTGAAAGCGGATGAAGAACAATCTGTCAGAAGCGGTATCCCCCACCGATACCATCCATAGCCCTGCCCTTCAGTCAACAGTGAATTTGATTTGCTGCGCGCACCGACAACCCAGACCAGCGCCGAAGAGGGGCAATCTCCCTCTCCAACATTACAGAGTCGAGCTCTATAGAATTCGTCATCCCCAACTCTGATAAGACGTACGTGGATTTAGTCGTACTTGCACGAAAAAAGCCAAGATCGTCAATGGCGATGGCACCAATCTCGAGGAGTATGACTCAGTGGATCCAACATGTTGATGTAATTCTCAATACTAAACTCGATCAAAACCGTAATGTCATACTGCCGAGAAGCCAAAGTGACGGCACCCCTGTACTACCGGGATAAACTCAGGGCACATGGAGACGGCCGACAGCCTTGTACGTCCGCAAAGAGAATCCCAATTCAGTCGGGCTGTTGGGCCCCATCACAACCCTGGACACAAAACCAGCCCAGAATGCTATTAGACGTGTACAAACAAAACGTTTTTCCAGCTCAGAATTTAGTCACCAACCAAGAAAACATATTCCTGGGGGATCTGCCGAAGTGATTGGTCATAGCCTGCGTGAAGAACATCAGTTCCAATGGTGCGTTCGCAGACAATCCCTTCTACTTCAAGAATTTCCATATCAACTTTGCTGCCCTGCACGTGGACGTACAGCATGTTCCGACGCGGCCCGTCCAATCGGATTTTAGACTGCGCAATTACATCCGGAGTGACCAGAACCTCTACGTAGCAATGAGTCAAATCGACCAGGACGAATGGAACCACATCGAACGAGACGCCGAATTTGACTGGTACATGTTGTTCTGCTTCGACCCCGCTCGCCTCACATCGATGAACCGGCGCGGGTTCGAGCCCCACTAGTGCATGCATGAAAGTTTGCCAGTTACTTGTGGACGGCCGGTGGTTCTCTCCAGCTATATCGGCTTCCTCCACCAGCAAGACTGGCTTGGCTCTCACCATATGAGTGTAATAAACTTGATTGTCGACCTTACCCCGACCTTAGACAACGACCATCAGCTGAATCTCGTCAAGAAAGGCAACTTGCGGCTGGAATTCTACGGGACACCCATTACCAACACTGGAGAACACCCGTGCGAAAGGGCGATCCGTGGGCATGGACTGCCTATCAAGAGTTCTTTGTTCGAGATGTTTTCCCGGTAGACCGTGTTTACCACGCCGCATACGTTCTCAACACAGACCCGATGGACTGCTCCGGTTAACATTGGTTGACCGTAAACCAAGGAGAATACATTGAACCGTACAGACTGTCATCCATCCACCCGATATGACGGCTTCCAATGACGAAGGTATATAGACCTGGTGTTGGAATAGTCAAGCCTGATAAAGCCTGAACAGTAGCGTGTGTTGACAATACTGCCTGTTTTATCCTTACCATCGTTGCCGTGGACTGAAACTACCCACTATCGTGCAGATGTTTGACGATTACCTCCAGGCCGAAGACCGAGATGTTATAATGTATGACTGGGCTCAGGACAATTTCAATTTACAAGCGCGGTTCTGGGCTTAAGTTCTCACGTGGTTGTTCTCACGTTGTTTTTGCGCTTGTTGCTCCCCGTCGAGTGTATTTTCTGTACAATATGTTACGAGCATAAACAATGAGCTGTAAATGCCCCGAGCGTGAACAGAAATGTGGAATGCTAATTTCAACCTTGGTGGTATATGCCAGTCAAGTGCCCCAGAAAACAAACAAATGCAAGAGCTCTGCAGTGAAAAAAAGATAATGAAATCGTCCCACAGACAAAACATGCTTTGGTCCGGGCATTCCAGCACAAACATTTGACGAGCAAGTATCATCACCAGTTACAGCTACAAGAGCGCACGTTGGGATGAAAAGACCAGGAAAACGACGAGAATGCCCAAGGCAGGTGATCACCGATGCAATCCCCAAAGATGACGTTAAAAGAAAGTCGAGGTGGTGCAAAACGGATGATGGGAGTGTATATTCCACAGAAGAGTGAGGTCCATCTACGATGACTGCGATGGAGAGATCAGTCCACCACCTTCCCGAGTACCGGTACTACTCTACATCAATCGGGCGACAAGTAGCAAAAAGATAGAGAATTAAAATTTAAAAATGTCTATATAGAAGTTCAAATTATGTCCATATCAGTCACCCAGTTCATAGAGAGCATCTAAAGTGTGATAGTAATTCTTTTTTATAATGGATCACGTGGTCGATTCCTTTATCCTTTCTCCCTTTCTCCCTTCCTTTACACACATAGACCTCAGGAAAACAAATAGTAGACCTGCGACTTGACTGTATGAATCTGCACCTGTAACATTTGCTCGCGAAATGTATATCAGGGAACAGAATGGCAGGATTCGTCCAATTTTGCTTGAAAGCCAAAGATTTTTATTCTTAGTTGTGATGGTTGGCTACGGAGCCGTAAAAGGGACATGGCAAAAACATTTGCGCCTATTAAGTCGTTACAACGACTTATTATGTCGTTAGAGCGACTTATTAAGTCGTTATAACGACATAATAAGTTGTCATAACGACTTAATAAGGGCGAAAAAAAGAAAGAAAGAAAAAATTCCAATGACCCTTTTACGGCTCCGTAGTTGGCTCTTCAGGTTATCACAGGAAGGTCGTCTGTTTCCGGGGTGTTTTCCTTTGTATTTGGGCTGCCCTACTGTGCGTCTTTCCGGTCGGTGTCACAGGTTTGACATAATAGATGTAAAAACATAATAGATAGATAACTACATACAAAAATTAAACAGCTAGGTAAATAATCCGGTCAGCATGTAGTTAATGTCTTCGGAGGTGGGTGGAGAATACTTTCTCTGCTATTTCAGGTGGATTTGTTATCTCACATGGTGCGCTGTGTACGGTACTTAAGGATTATGTTTTGAAGATTTTAGAATTGTTGTAACATACACTGCCAGAAGGACTGGGTCAAATTGACCAGATAAATTTGAGTATAAACGCGACAGACCCACAGACTTTGGGTCACATTCCATTTTGTCTCAAACATTTTGGGTCCTTTTTTTCCAACTGTTTTGAATACTTCACGTTTATACTCAATCCTTCTGACACTGTAAGGGCCTCAGTATCAAGGTAACTTTGCTGCCTCAAACTGTAGTCTTTGTTTGCGCCGGTCATATATATTGTCGAATCATGGAACAGTCGGAGGCAGAAACTATCAGTATCCGAGCAGGCAAAGCTTCATGGGATAGATCGGCTATTATAAGTCAAGTTCTAGAGAAAAGAGAGAGAACAGTCGGCCCTCAAAATTGACGTGTCGCCTAACACAGATGAACACACGAATTAAATCAGCGGCAAAGATCAACGTGTTTAATGGCTGACAGTCGTCAATCAAGGGAGCCTCAAAAGATGACAAGGGTAGGAATATGTGCCGCTAAAGGCGCTTAGAGTTATGTCCCCTGAAACAGTCGATACATGTTTGTAACATATATTGCAATACGCTATACGTCTCTCTTTCTTAGATTACTGCTACACAATCAGAGCTTGCCTTTCAGGTAACGACGAGTTGCTAATGAATTGCTCTCATCATAACTCTGGTATAGCCTTGTTCTTATACTACAAGGCTATACCAGAGCCACTCTCATCAGTGCACGTGTGACGTTCGAGCGGTCAGAAAACGTCTGTCCTTGCGGTGTACACGAGACTTGAGGCGGCCTGGTCTCAGGCCCCTGTGACAAATTGTCAGGCTGATGTGAACGCAGTCTCGTATGACTGGAATTGGCCAACGAGGAAGGTCCGATTCAACCTGTCACCTTGTGGAGGAGGTAGGATGGGAGGGACCTGTAGAAACAACCAAGGCAATAATAAAGTAATAATATTGTATTCTGCAATGTACACAGCTCTGTACGCGCACAATACCTGTAATAAAGATCCCTACTCTAGAGGTAGTTATCGTTAAGTGTTATCTTTATCTTAAGAGAAAGACGAATAATATACAATATATACATGAGACCCTATCTATGACGCGTCACGGCCCAGTCTCGTCCAGACTGGCTCTCGTCGTGGTATGGTACGGCGTCTCTGGTTCCCCTCCGGTCGTAGGCGTAGCCCCGGACTGTATGGAACGTCTACCGTGTCTAAGATTACACGGCCCAGTTCATCTAAGCGTTATTAATCGTCTCTGGAATCCTCTCCGTATCACTGCCTCTCCTGGCAGTAGCCCTTCGGCGGCGTCGGCCCGTACGGCACACCACAGCGTCTTCGGCGGCAGCCCCTTTCGGCTCGGCAGACCTCACGTCTTCGGCGGCCCGAATTCGGCGGCGCTCCCTTTCGGCTCGGCAGACTTCACGTCTTCGGCGGCCCGTCTTCGGCGACCCGTCTTCGGCTCGGCAGACCTCACGTCTTCGGCGGCCCGATTTCGGCGACCCGTCTTCGGCGACCCGACTTCGGCCCTCACGGCATTGACCGAAGGATGAGTTAATAGGCTCAGATTGTCTGCATATATATGTGGTAATAATGCCCTGGTCTCTGGGGCGTATTATTACCTTACAGTGTAATGTCAATTAATATCAATGATTTGTAATAGTATTCAAGACTTGCGGCAAAGCATAATTCGAGCCCTGCGGCAGTGTAAATATGTACAGTGGATGTAAGCTTGTGTAATCCGTCACCTCTAGCCGAGGCCTGTAGGTAACTAGTGTAGGTGAGTGTGATTAGATCTATTCCGTCCCGAAGGCCGACGATCTGGTATGTGAGCAAGTATATGTAATCATGTAAAATGGTATTTGTGTGATGGGCTGCAGTGTGGGATATTTGGTTCTCTGTATTCCCCGTTGATGGACATCTCGTCTTCAGATACTGTCCGTGTTAGTATCTTATCCCCGTCTGGCGGTTCGTCTCGTCATCAGATACTGTGCGTGTCTATTATCCCCAAGCTATGGCTTAGCTCTCGGCTTTCCAACCCTTCGGCGGATGGTTCGGCGCTGTTTCGGCAGTCAATTCGGCACTTTCGGCACATTCGGCGCATTTGCGGCGATCCTGTCTCTGTGCTCTCCTACACGATGTTCACCCGCCGATTGTCTGAGACAGAATGCCGAACGTCCATTCTCTGCGTCTTATATAGCCTCTGGCTCCCAGAATCCATTGCGCGCCCAAACATGGCAGCCCCCATAAAGCGAAAGTATAGACTCAGGCGGTGTTGGATTTCGTGTCAGATCAACAGAGTTCGACTTCTGTCGCCCGGTTCGATGCAAGATGCGTGTCAGGGATATTTACACGTCCCTCGCTGAAAGTTTCAGCGCACAGTTAATACAGGTAAGTCGAATATCCACCATTGTCGGTCCATTCACAATGCTATTTAGAATGTCAGCGTAGAACGAAAATGACATTCTCCAGGTCACGGGCATTTTCGTCACACACGTAACTGAAAAGTCGGATTTTTATTTGAGCTCCTAATACATTTGTAATTCAGTTTCAGAAATAGAAAACAATGAATACTTCAACACTTTAGAGGCTTCGATTAGCCTTGTCCAACACTTACCCCTTTTTCGTTTCCATTCACGCGTTTCCAGCTTGATTAAGTGAAAACTCTTTGAACATTTAAATTCACAATTTACTTCAAGCAACTCTAAAACGTACACACTAGAGCGAATGAAGTACGCGTTTATTTAATTGTCATTCACCAACTTTGTTACCGGTATAGACATCCATTCTTTTAAATCCAGTAATGTCACTCTTTCACATAAGCTCGTGTAACTCACTTATTGTGACACTACAATGTCATCGAATCGCTGGGGTAATTTTAGATGGCGACTCAGTCTTCAAACATCAACGGTTGGTTGAATTCTCCGCCATTATATTCGTACGTGTCACGTGATCAGCAACGTATCGTGCGCACTTGACCGGCCGTACGAAGATAATGGCGGAGAATTCAACCGACCGTTGATGTTTGAAGACTGATTGCAGACGGATGAGCTCTTCAGGGCAATCACACTCTTTGCCAAACTCGATAAAACAAATGGACAGAGAGCTGGGAGGGGTTGTTTTATTGCCGGATAGAGCCGAACGACCCACGAAACCGTGTGATCCCGGAGTGTACATGTAAGTTCATTGAGAGGCATCATGGCGTAGTAAAGGAACGAACGAAGCCATGTCAACTTGGCTATAGGACCACACCAAGACCTACATTGCTAGCATCAGTTACCAGCATAGTCCGCGTAGCGTTCAGATTAAAATATCCAACCGTTTCAGCTTTGGCTAGACATTGTTTGTCGAAAGTCTTTTGCTAGTCATCCGCCCACACAAACACATTGTGTTTTCTCGTTGGCCTTCTTAACGGCTCAGGTAGGGTTGCTAAATCTGGAATGTATCTTGCACTGAGTTCACAAGTCCCAAGAAGCTTTTCACTTCCGATGCCGTTTTGGGAAGCTCTGCCTGGACAACTGCTTTGACTCTGTCTGAAGTTGGCCCAATCCAGTGTTTGAACAAACCATAACTCATAAATGTGAATTCATCCATGCCAACTTTACACTTGTCCACAGAGTGATATTTTGTATCCCTCAGTCTCTCACCATGAAGTTGTTTCGTCTTAGCGTGTACCACAATATCGTCCGACAAGAGTTGTACACCTTCAGTCACGGAGAACTTGAGATATCACTTGCTGATATTTCTCGGATGCAGAAGTGATACCGAACATCAGCCGATATCTGTAAAATCCCTGTTCGGTGACAAATGTGATTATCTCCCTTGATGAATATTCCATTTCCACTTGGTGGTAACCACATTTGAGATCTAATTTGGTAAAGACCTCACTCTCGTTCATGTAGTACAGAATTTCATCCACTGTTGGAATCGGATGGTTCTCTAGGAGGCCAGCCTTGTTCACTTGACGTATGCCCACACAAAGCCGTAGATCACCATTTGGCTTTGGAGCTACAATCACAGGACTAACGCATGGTGAAGGGCTGCTCACCTTTTCAATAATACCCTGTGACTCAAGCTCGTCTAATTTGCCACGGACCTTATATCGTAAGCTGAAGGGAATTCTGTACATAGGTTGTCCGACAGGCTATAGACTTTCATCGATATGCAGCTACAGTTGATAATCCTTCAAATGTCCTACACAAGTGAATACAATCCTTGTATTTCTCAAGTAGATCAGAATAATCCCATTCTACAGAAGATCGATACACTGCCCAGCCTCAAAATACGCAACTGTGATGTTGTGTCTTTTCCCAGAAATGCTGGACCTCTGTCTTTAATCACATTAAACACAGTCTTATGTTTATCGCTTTCAGTCCTGTCTGTTAGCGACACTTTCTTCTGATCCATGTATACACTTTCTTGTTTGTTTTCTCAGACTGGCCATTAATTTTGTTTCTTTTCAGTTCTACCCACAATGCACTATCAATGATGTTCACTGTTGCACCACTGTGAACAATCATATCTACCGGGAGTAGTATACAAGGCGTAAATTCACGTCTTTGCGCGTCAGTGCGCATGCGCAGAACCTGGGTTGACGTCACAATTGGTTGTGTGCGCATGCGCATGTGTGGTGTGTGGGTGGTGGGTACCCATGTGGGTGGTGGGTACGTTGTGGGTGGTGGGTGGTGGGTACCAATGTGGGTGGTGGGTACGTTGTGGGTGGTGGGTGGTGGGTACCAATGTGGGTGGTGGGTACCACCATGTGGGTGGTGGGTGCTGTGTTTAACATGGCGGTGTGTGTGTGGGTGTGGGTGGTGGGTACCAATGTGGGTGGTGGGTACGTTGTGGGTGTGGGTGGTGGGTACCAATGTGGGTGGTGGGTTCGTTGTGGGTGGTGGGTGGTGGGTACCAATGTGGGTGGTGGGTACCAAATGTGGGTGGTGGGTACTGCGGCGTGTGTGTGTGTGTGTGTGGGTGGTGGGACCAAGATGTGGGTGGTGGGTACAAATGTGGGTGGTGGGTACCAATGTGGGTGGTGGGTACCAATGTGGGTGGTGGGACCAAGATGTGGGTGGTGGGTACAAATGTGGGTGGTGGGTGCATGACAAGATGGCGGCCTATGTGTGGGTGGTGTGAGTGAGTGCAAGAATGTATTCATCCGCGGTGATGCAGTCATGTCTGGCGGTGATTCGGTCTCGGGAAAAAAGCTTCCGCGGAGAAAAAGTAGTCCCTAGATAAAATGGTCCGATGGGGTCGAGTGAGGTATCAAAGTGAAGCTTAGGTGAGGGGGCATCTAATGGGCTGGGTGTGGGATTGAAATATCGGCATTGTGCGCATGCGCGGTGGCCGAAGGGTATGAAAATAGCCTTTTTGGAGCTAGGAGATTGACTACTGGTCCAGTGGGGTCGAGTGTGGTATCAATGTGAAGCATTCATGAAGGGGCATCTAATGGACCGGTCTGCGTGAATCGGGCGTGACCTGGGACTATGGGATGCATGTACTCACTTGGTTCTGGGTATTTGTCATCACGGGGAGGTCACGTGATCAGTTCAAGGTCATATCCATTTTTTTTCCATCACGGTTGTGCGCAGGGGTATGACGTCACTTCCGGTCTGCGTGAATCGGGCGTGACCTGGAAAAAGGATTGATCTGTAATCTGTGTTGTTGTTGTTGTTGTTGTTGCTCCCTTTTTTTTTTGACTAACCCATCAGAATAGTACGTATGACGGACTACACCCGTAGAGCTACATCTGGTCTATAAAACACGTCCCTCTGGATCCCACACCTTCATTTCTACAGAGCCATGGCGGAGATCCAGCCCCATGCGACTCGCATTTTACAGTATGCCACCGTGGTGAATTCATTCACGGGTATGGTCCAGTGGGGTCGAGTGAGGTATCAATATGAAGCATTCATGAAGGGGCATCGGTTGGGCTGGGGTGGGGTTGAACTATACCGTTTAGGTGTATTGATGATAATAAAATTTAAAGATCACATGTCCAACACATACTCACATAATGAAAGCAAGAATCGAACTTGCGTCCCCTCGAGATGAAGGATACCCGTCCAGGTTTCATTTTTTTGAGGTGTACTGAAATGCTCTCTCTAATTTATGCCACGGTATCTATTTTTACAGCTGTCAACTGTTATGGTTTGGTCACAATGTTGCCATTTTCTCCCCTATATTTAGCGTCCACAAAAAGAAGAGTATATTACAGCAATTATGTTCAAGAAAACACCCCGCTAAAAAATTGTCTTCAAATTGTCTGTTGTTGTGGGAGTATAAAAAAATCCTGGTCAACAGGGGCGCGTATATTTCGTGCGACGCTATGTTGCCAATGCATTGAAATTTGAATAGGTTGTCTGCATGGGTTTCAACGCAAGTATAGTACTAAAGTCTAGCTTACCTGATAAAAGAGTTTAGTCCAGATGATCTGGGGCTGTTTTTTTTCCTAGGTGGGTATAACACACCATGAAGCCTTCATCACGATGCATTCGTATGCTAAAAAATATGGGTATCACCAACCGTTCCCGTGGAGTAGAATTTCATCCACCAGCTTTCACTGTTGTGGTGCGGGTCGGGGAGCGGAGTTTTGCACTAATGAAAACCAATGTCGTCCTCTCTCACGAAACCAAACACAAAAATTGACAAATTATACGGACTGCCACGATAAGCGAATGTATGCAACAAATAGCGTTCCGTACTGCAGATGTCCGATAAAATCCCTCCAGTCAAGGGGGAGTGTTACAGAATGTTGATTCCACAAAACCTGTTCGGTGGCCTACATCATCGTTCAATCGCTGCTCATAAAGGCTGCGTTCAGCTCACCAGAACTGTATACACTTCGAAATCTGTGAAAGAATATCAATTTCCACGTTTCCTGTCTGATATCACACAAATTTATGCGTCCGCTCGAACACAACACAGCACACTCCCTCGATTACAGTCTACGTGTGACGGGTATACATGCAGGCGATGAATCATGCAGAGTTTCGTCACATTATTGATCTCAGCGGACACCGAAAGGAAGAAAGTTTCGTTATAAACTGCGACAGAGAATGTTCCCCAGCTCAGAAAACAACACAATGATCAGTGAAATCGTCCTCCGTATGCCTACCCGGGGCGCGGTAAAACAGCAAGAAAATTGTAACCAACGCTAACAAAATGGCTGCTCAAGGTCAATTTGCCCAGATAATCGCGCCAGCCAAACCACAGTCCCATCTATACGCTTTGGTGCAAGGGAGACAACTCGGACTAGACCAATTCCCAGGCGAAGATCATGTCCGCTATATTTGGCCTGTATGGGTATAGGGGTGGTCGTTTTTTTTTACTATGAGCTATGAGGTTGATCATGTAGAATACGATGGAAAAAAATTTGAAAGTACCGCGTAGGCTTGTATATAGATCCATATAGACCCATATACACTCATATACTGGGATATTAGTATGTATAAATCCATACGGGGTGGACATGTTGGAGTCTAGGTGGAGCACTAGTGGCCCGATTGGGTAGAGTGAGGTCTTATTTTAAAGCTCTCGAGGAAATAAATAAATAAATAAATAAATAAATAATAAAAAAATCAAAAAATCGGCGAGTAGTAGACGAAGGGAAAATTGGAAAGTACTGACCATGCCCCAGAATACTTCATATGCATATCACGGCCTTAAGGCCTATGTAAGATGTAATCTACTTCACAGCTTAGTAGTATAAAAAGCGCAAGTCCTATTGACCTTGCCCCTTCCAAAGAAATAAAATCGGCTCTATTTTACAGGAGTATATACGCAGGTGACGTGGGTTGTGACGTCACTTCCGGGTTTTCACTAAACACTACCTTCAAACATAGAAGAGTTCCAATTTTTCCCCTTACACGTCCGTATGTTCATCCTCCAAACCCACAAGAGTTCCAATGTTCAACCGCCGGGGTGTTTTCCCGCCCCGCCCCAGCGCCCCGCAGCGCGCGCGCGCGCGCGCGTCATCCCGCGTCATCCCGCGTCATCCCCGGCAGTGCGCGCGCGGACGCGGGTCAAAAGGTCAAAGGGTCACCTCCAGGTCAGACGGTCCAATGTCCAATGAGACAATGTTGCGGCATCGCTATAGTCAGAGCTTGAGCACAAAAAAGGGGGATTCTAGATGAACCTGGGAAAGATGGGCAGGTCCATTTGGACCAATCAGCGGTCGAGAAAAAGAGCCAATCAGCGGTCGAGAAAAAGAACCAATCAGCGATCGAACAATCAGCCAATCGAATTGGGGTATTCACGGTGCGCTTTCGCTGACGTCCGCGCCTACATCTGGGTTCTTGTACACCCGGGTAATGTTTTTCTGGACATGGATGGGTTACCTTTGGCTCCATTCTAGGCCACTGACTGGCTAATACGGTGTTCAAAGCCACTTTCATGCATTATGCTCATAGAACTTATAGTCATAATCTATACGTGTTGGACGAGTCTCTTCACTCACCGTATACACGTACCTCAATGAAATGCCCGCTCCAAACCTAGACCAAAGACACGTACTTGGTCTGTAGGCTGGTTTCATTGGCTCTCTATTTTTACTATAGTGCTCTTGCATTCTAACCTTGATGGGTTACCTAGAACTTATAGTCATCAACATAATCTATACGTGTTGGACGAGTCTCTTCACTCACCGTATACACGTACCTCAATGAAATGCCCGCTCCAGACCTAGACCAAAGACACGTACTTGGTCTGTAGGCTGATTTCATTGGCTCTCTATTTTTACTATAGTGCTCTTGCATTCTAACCTTGATGGGTTACCTAGAACTTATAGTCATCAACATAATATATACGTGTTGGACGAGTCTCTTCACTCACCGTATACACGTACTTCAATGAAATGCCCGCTCCAAACCTAGACCAAAGACACGTACTTGGTCTGTAGGCTGATTTCATTGGCTCTCTATTTTTACTATAGTGCTCTTGCATTCTAACTTTGATGGGTTACCTAGAACTTATAGTCATCAACATAATCTATACGTGTTGGACGAGTCTCTTCACTCACCGTATACACGTACCTCAATGAAATGCCCGCTCCAAACCTTGACCAAAAACACGTACTTGGTCTGTAGGCTGATTTCATTGGCTCTCTATTTTTTACTATAGTGCTCTTGCATTCTAAACTTGATGGGTTACATTTTGGCCCCATCCTACACCACTGATTTCAGCTTGACTGAATCTCCACATTGGGCATTGATGCATTAGGAATAAAACACACAAGACAGGGTTTTTTGGTGAGATCTCATTTTTTTTTTTTTTTTTATTCAGTGAACAACAACAACGTGAGAACAACCACGTGAAAACTCAAGCCCAGAACAAGGGGCTTGTAATTAACTGAAGCCCAGAACAAGGGGGCTTGTAATTAACTGAAGCCCAGAACAAGGGGCTTGTACATTGAAGCCCAGAACAAGGGGCTTGTCATTAACTTAAGCCCAGAACGGGGCTTGTACATTGAAATGATGGGCGGCCCAGTCATAGACGAGTACATCGCGGTCCTCGGCCTGGGGGTACTCGTCAAACATCTGTACGATAGTAGATAAGGGTCTTCCCCGGCATCGATGGTACAGGTAAAACAAGCAATATTGTCCGCACACGCCACTGGTCAGGCCTTGCAACGTTTGACTATTCCAACACCACGTCTCTGTGCCTTGATCCATGAAGTCTGTTAAATCGGGATGGAGGGGTGGCAGACCGTACGGGTCAAAGTATTCCCCCTGCTGTTCTGTTAAGTACACGGCCACCCAGTGTTCACCGGGTCGATCCATCGGGTCCGTGTTGAGAACGTAAGCAGCCGGATACATACGGTCTAATGGAAACACATCTCGGACGAACACCCCTTGAAAGACCCTACGTGTCTCTGGGTCATTCTCCAGCACGGTGGTTATCTGGTCTGTATCCATGTTAGGTGGAGAAGTCACACAGGACGTTGCGCGCCTTGTCCACTTGAACGATGTTGTCAAACTCGGCGTAGCAGATCACATTGACGGTGGTCGCCAGGGCTCGTGCAAAGTGGATTTCCAACCGTAAATTGCCTTGCTTGGTCAGGGCCAGCTGATGGTCGTTCTCTAAGGTGGGGGTCAGATCGAAACAGAACAACGTATATCCGTTCCCGTAGTCCTCCCGACTGATCATATTCCCTTCGTCCTGGTTTATTTGACCGGTGGCTGTAAACAGGCTCTGATAGGCTCGAATGAAATTCCTCCGCCCAAAGTTCGGGGTTAAGGCCGTGGCTGGCACCTGTTGTCCATCCACATGCAGGGCCGCAAAATTGATGCCGAAATGTTTAAAGTCAAACGGATTCTCTGGGTAGGCTCCGCTGAAATTGGTATTTTCCACACAGGCCAGGATCAATCGCTTGGGTAGTTCCCCCAGGAACAGGTTTTCTTTGTTGGCGCCCATATTTCCAGCAGGCACAGAGAAGACTTTGGTTTGCACACGTCTGATAGGGTACTGGGCTGGTTTTGTTTCCAAGGCTTTCATGTGTCCCAATTGAACGGCTGGATTCGGTTTCACTTTTCGGACATACAGGACTGCGTCTTGGATGACAATCTTATAGTCCGCTGCATGCCCCTCTACGTTAGTGGCCATTAAGGCGAAGGTCGGAGGCGCCCGTATCAGTCGGATTTGGATGGGGATCTTGTTCAAGAGGTACCGGTCTTGCATGAACATGTCTGCATGCAGTCGACCCATCATATCCACCGAGGCACTGTTCGCAGTGAAAGCCTTCCGTTTGTTATACCCCCCATTGTCCGCCGTGTCCATGTGCTCGGCCGTGTCCCTGTAGAATAAAGCGGTTGTCAGCTGAGATTTTTTAGCCTCTCGGCCATACGACAACAGTGTCTCGATGTAGGCTCGATAGGGGTGCGTGTTGGTGGAGTCACTGATGAGTTTGTCGCTGAGAAAAATATCCACCTGCTGAAACATCGAGTGCAGCCAGAGATTCGTCGGGCCCACCGTTGCTTGGTCAGCGATTCTGGTGCCAGCTCCATTGACCACCTTGGCTTTCACATACAAGTAGGTATGGGCTAAATCCACATAGGCCGTATCCGCATTACTGATGGTGAACTCGATGGGCCCGGTTTCGTTGATGCTGGAGAGCGGGAGATGCTCCACCCATAATCCTTGTTCGACACTGGTTTGTGTGGGCGGCACGGTCCACAAATCAAATTCACTGTTGGTGGAGGGGCAGGACTCGGCGTGGATTAAGGCCATGTTTTAAGAAAAGATATCCCGGGTCTTCTTGGATGTGCGTCGTCGCTGGGTCGGTCGTCGACTGGTGCGTGGTCTCGGTGGGGCAGCTCTTTTATTCCCAACGGTGCGTTGTGCTTTGGCCACCAAGACGCCTCCCGCTTCTTTGGCCCGCCGTTTCAAGGATTCTCGTGCCGTACCCCCCAAGACATCACCGGCCACTTGCAGTCCACTGCGTACCGCTTGTTTGCCGATTGCTTTCACCCCACGCGTCACCAAGGGCAGGAACGTTTTCACAATGCTGCCGAGTATGTTCCCCAGACCATGTCCTCGTTGCATGCGTGCACCGCTAAAGACCGGAAAGCCACCCCGGCCTGTTGGGCATAATAGTCGGCATAGCTGCGTGCATCGCACTCGTAAGGTACTTTCATTATGCAAAGTGGGGAGCACGTGCTTGTCGAAAATGAAGTGTCAGCACCACTTTTCCTCGTTCGAATGCCACCGGTCGTCCCGTGTCATCTCTTATATCCACCGTGATCGTGTTGATGTCAGTTTGTCGTACGGGCAAGTAGAGCATGTGGGTGAAACTGTGGGTGACTTGACCTCCATACGTCTTTTTAATGGGGACCACCCGTAACAGAGGTGTGTTGATATCGCCCACGATGTGGTTGTCCACCACGTCCGAGTAGACGTAGAGTCCGTACATACCCGACTTCATATCCATCGGCATCTCGCCATGGTGTTGGGTGGGACCAGCGAACGTCTGTAGATCGAAACCCAGCATTTGCTGTAGTGTAGGACTGAGTTTCACATTCACGGTATCGGTGACGGTAAGCTGTGCCTTGTCGTTGTGTACGTTGACATCGAAGAACACGTTTCTCTTGAAGCGCAAGGCTATCAGGCGTGTTGCACTATCCGTCACCCCCGTAGCGCCTTATCATGCATCAGTCTTGACAGCCCACCCATGAACTCTTTGGGGGTATCGTATTGGCCTTCGGGCAGGGTGAGCCGGGTGTTTTTGCCTTCGTAGGTGACCTCGTACCACACTTCATTGGCTCGCACGTTGTACCACGAGTAAGGGTATTGGATATCCACGAGGGCACATTCCCACCGGCCAGGTAAATGTAACGGTTGCGGTAACTGGGTGACGTACTTGGCCACGGTGTTGTCAGGAAACACATCCAGCGAACTGTTACTGGGTAGGGTCAGGTAAAACATGGCGACTGAGCTGTCCTGCTGCTGCTGTTGGTTTTAATAGGTGTTCCAGGCCTTGGGCGGTTGTGTCCGGCGTCGTGTTCGTCGCGTTGACTTGCTACGTGTCACGGCTCTGGAGATGTGGGGTGTCCTGATCGAGGGTGGTTTTTTAAAGGTCTGAAAAGAAGGTGCCCGTTGTGATGGTGGTGGAGTTTTGGGGGCTGACTCCGGTTCCCAGTCGGCTTCCCAAGAAGGTTGTGGTGAGAGTCGTGGTGCACGACTCGGCGATTGCTGGGTTTGCTGCATAAAGGCCCAGCGGTGGGGTTCCCCACCAATTCCTGTGGTACATGCATGTCTTTCAAGCCTTGAGCGAAGACCTCCCATCCTCGAGGATCGGTGTGCGATCTGCGTTGACGCATCAGATCATTCACTAAATCCGTCATGTGGGTGCCGGGGACCACCGGATTCTGTACCAGGAGTTCGCCTTTATCATTCCAAGTCATGTTAGGATTCTGTTTCATCCGTTGTAATACCAGGCCAGCTTGTTTCTTGAACGAGGCAGGTACTCTCTTCAGCACTTCGTCTTCCACCCACTGTGGGGCTGTGGGGGCTACCCCTGGTAATGGCGGCTGTTGGAACGGTGCTGAGGTCAGCGGTCTGTCAC
>JAVTVY010037119.1:0-16102 GCA_036873755.1 Hanleya hanleyi | reverse complement strand
AAACCAAGTACAGGGGTTATTACTCATGGTAATCCCGATTAAAAATTCTCAGAAATGGAGTTTTGGGCAAATTTTCAAATTGAGCTTTCCTACGAATAATTCAGTTTTGTCATTTTTCTGATATTCTTAAAAATATTAAGTTTAACCCTGGTGTTGTTGTTGTTCACGATCGCTACATGCATTTGGGAATGCCGACCGATCTCTCTTAGGCACTCGTTGATTGAACCACTGTTGATGTCTTATCCAATGAGTTCTACCTTTATGAAAATTTAATTTGGAATGTCTTGTTAACAAAGAATTTGAACAAGATTCCCCCCCCCCTGTGTGTGTGTTTTTTGGGGAGGAGGGGGGGGGGGGGTTAGCATGTCCTTTCGTTGTAAGTTCCTCTGTTCAACACTCTTATGAGTTGCATAATAAAACCACACTGGCGGTTCCAAAGAATGGAGAAATAAAGTACATACAATTCAGCAGCTTCCATATCTATTATTTAGCTATCTTAGTGTGCATTATAATTACAATATCGATGAAAAACTTGAATATAACGTTTGACATATTGAGTTTCATATCTTTTACTATGAAAAAGTCTGAAATATTGAGTTTCATGTCTGTAACCTATTAAAAAAGTCTGAAATATTGAGTTTATAGAAAAAAATTGAGTTTTATCTCTTTTCGAAAATTGAGTATATCATAAATTTTGGGCTAGAATAGCCCCTGAAGTAATTTAATAATTTGAAAGAGACTCAGGGCAAAAATATAGGAAATATAGGACATTTTTCAGAAATATAGGAAAATATAGGACAACTAACCAAATATAGGATATAATTGAAGGCCTGCTAATGCCTACCCTACTTCGTAGGTCCTGTGAGGTTAGTCGCACTGCCATGTAAGAAAATGAACAGAGCAAATTGAAAAGTTAATACCCGTACTACCGTACTAAACTATTTCAAACTTTCAAACTACTCGGCCACTATCTGTCAGAAAGTTCACCGAAGCTTCTTACCGTGGTTCCTGTTATATAAAACTACCTTTATTTATCTCCAGTACAGAAAAGCATAGCTAAGGGTAATAACTCAATGCGTGAAAAGCATAAACTTAACTACATGTGTACCGGAAAAAATGTGTACGGTACTGAGAAGTCCAAGCCAAGTGTACTGGTCACCACCGTGGCTTGTCTGTCCTCCAATGGGTGTCGATATTGCTGATGTTGTTAATAAAAAAATATCTCTTTTTTCCGGAATATAATTATTTCCCAAATGTTCATACAACAGAACAATGACAGTGCCGAATGAACAATACATTTATGAATGACAATGAAGCAAAGACTACAGTGAAATAAAAAATCCCTCCCCCCTTCTCTCACCACCCCAACTGATGTTATTAATAAAAATATAAATATCTTTCCTTTTCCGGAATATAATTATTTCCCAAATTTCCACATGAGCAGTGTGACTAACGTCACAGGACCTACGAAGTAGGGTAGGCATTAGGACTCCGACGCGAACTGAACTCTTGGAAATCCCCACCCCCAGTTGAAATCCTGCCTTTATTAAGATGGGTACTGCCCAAGTCAGAATCACCAACTCGAAGTATGTTCTCACATTTTCACATCATGATCAAAGTTACTTTATCTAGTTAAATTCTACTCAAAGAAAATAAATTGAGACCCTTTAAACATGCCGTCAATGCCAGATGTTGAGTTTTATACAGCTGTAGATCAGGGCTCTGGGTGCATATATCATGTTTCCATACACTTGATGCGCGCAACAGCAAAAACAAAGCCTCCTTGAACAACCTATCTTTGTACAGGTACATGTAACTCAGAAAATACCATTCTCTCTCAAAAGAAAACAATTCGCGCCAGGAACGCCTTTTTTTTATTAAGCTAATTTTGTTATGTAGGGGCCTACTTAGATTCAATAATTGTCACGAAATTTCTTTGATTATATCTGAATTGCAACCATGCTTGTTCCTCAAACCTGACATGCTTGAGATATGTACATGTATAACACACTTTCATTTGAGAGTCCAGACATTCCACCATTCATGTGAACAAATTGTACTCAACATGGAATAATTAAATTCACACTACCAAATAGTTCACCAGCTGTTAGTTTTGAGACCCATTTCTACAGTATCAGTACTGTGTTACTATCTGTAGCAGTTGAAACCCAGTAAAAATTAAACAATTAAAACCAGTAAAGAAATTTGTCTGTTGAATAACAGAAAATATGGTATGGATATTTGAATGAGTAAACTACTAAACAGCTTACATGATACCAACAAAATGTCCCAACACAAGCTGATAAATTCCTTGGGTGGCTTTGTTTCACCCTCAGTAAACTTTTATCATTGTTGCTCACACAGACTAATCTGAAGGATGATACCACTTCTTTCTTTGTTGTGCTGGGTTATTGCAACAGGCTGACTTAATTGTGGGCAGTTGACCTAAATTTGAAGCCTGATGTGGTCTGTGATGAAATGTTTGGATGTGAAATAGGATACACGTTAAAGGCCACAGTTTATATATATCTATAACAATATACTGAATTGTGTGTATTGAGGATGGCAAGTTGGTAATAGCAGTGTAGATAAATGCATTAACAAATGATGGAAAATTAGCATTTCCTATTTCATATATCCCACCAGGTTTTGTACTGTATTATATATACAGTGAAACATACAGCCAAGGGTTCCCGATGGGCATGACAATGCACTCGCTGAGCCATCAATAAATAATAAAAAAAATAATTATAAATCAAATTTTCATCAGAATTCTGTCAGCTCAGAACTTGCTGGTAACAATGCCCTAATGCACGTTCATGCCAAAATCAAGGTTCTAATGTCAACGGTTCTCCTTATTTTGCCGACGAAAGGATTCGGATGGACTGACTGACTGACTGACTCACTGACTCACTTATTACCGGACAATTTGCGATCTGTAGCCTACTTCGTAGGAATATAACTCAATGACAGTGCCCACATTTGTATGCCGAATGAACAATACATTTATGAATGACAATGAAGCAAAGACTACGGTGAAATAAAAATAACCCCCCCCCCTTCCCTCACCACCCCAACATCAGTCATTCCATGTCAGTGAGGTAAAATTAAGAATGAAAGATCAATGCATCGGCGCAACACCCCCCCCCCCCCCAATGGCGATAAAAAAAAAACACGTTCGGCAAATTTACTTGAAAAATAGCGGTAGTTATTCATTTTACCTTCGATCGCGAGCAAAATGACATGATGACGAAACATATCGACATTTCATCCAACATAAACTACATTACGGTACCGATTCCCTAATACGCAACATCGGTCTCACATCAAATTCAACGGCTAATAAAATGCATGATACAGACATAAAACTGTACATTTCTGTCATAAATAACATCGATGAGACAAGATTCTTACCTTGCTGTTCAACATCCACTGATTCTGATTCTGTCTTTTTGCAGAAGGACCCGTTTCGCGCGCGCGCAATGTGTGACGTCAGACGAGACAAGTGTTGTATTACTGCGCGGATTGTGTTACACTGCACACGAAATAATCCGTCGTCGATGTTTATACGAGTTCACAAAACTATTTCAAAACTACAGCTCAACGATGAAATAATGTATTTGAATTCTTCTAGTCGTATTTCACACACCTTAGGGCAAGCAGCTAACGAATGAAGCCGAATACAAAACATGCAAATTTGTCACGCCATGTAAACACAATATTACGTTTAGGTTTGTGGGTTTGAATTAAACACATAAAATATGCGTTTAGTAATGTGTTGAAGATAGCCGACAATTTGTGTTTAAATGCTAAACATGTCATGCTTTGTGCTACTCCATTGTGTTTAGGATTGTGTTCTGAGTTAAACGCCTAAAATATTCGCGTTTAGGAATGTGTTTAGGAATGTGTTGAGATCCATGAAATCTGTTTAAATGCTAAACATGTCATATACTTATGTGTTGAGGAATGTGTTTATATTCTCAACGTGTTTAATTTGTGATGTGTCGACAGAAAAACGTGTATCGATTTTCAACACTTTCCTAAACACATTTAGACCTAAACGTGTCTCCATAATTTTGTCTACACCATTCTCTAGATAACGACTTTGGAACGAGTATTATGGATTAAGAATACTGATCAGCGATACGGATTTTATATTTTTGGAACATCATGATGTCTTGTCGGCATCATTGAAAACTGTTGACCGCTTCTCTCTTGCAGGAAACTAGCCTATGTTTATGTATACTATGATTGTCTTTTTTGAATTTGGTGTTAATACTGTTATATGGATATGGAATAGGTCTTTGGATTATGGACGCGGATATTCTTTAATGGACGACGGCTGAATTATGAATGACGGACTAGACGCTTGTATCATGATGGTGTTTAAATCCTATACGCCACATTTACAGTGTATATACGTCTGTTCATATTAACATCATGAGGAGCTTGAAGTACATGGGTTCACACGCCATCTAGCCCCGGGTTAAGCGAAATTAGACACAAGTTACGCAACATAACGCCATAAATCGTGCACGCTACGCTTGTATTTTGCTATCAGCATGCGATATGTTTCGCCAAATTTGAGAAACTTTGAGTAGAAGCGCTTGGTGGTGTAGCCCTTTTTGAGTTTCTGCAATAAAGTTTTGTGACGTTGATTAAAATCGTCACATTTAACACAAGATCTAGCAAGTGCCACTAGGTGAGATATATATACGCCCTACGCAGGTCCCGCTGGAATATAATTTACGATGCTGGAATTGTAATCATCCCTTTTGTCGTAAAGTCGACGAGATAGAAGGCCCGCTTCAGTTTTATGGAGATTTTGGTCTAAATATGATGTGCCATTAGGGCTATCTGTACTTTCCTTCAACTTCAGTAAATGTGGATATATATCCTTCACTGCGTCACTTATATAGCGATTATCCAGAGCGAGAAGATCGTCTATATCGCGTTTGGTGAATGAGAAGAAACCGGCTTTGAAGTGATCGTTTCTTGAAAGCGCCTGCATATAGTCGTATTCATAAGGGAACATTTATAAGGCAGCCAAAAAGGGCGCACAATTGGTAACACTCTATCGACAGTGGTACACACCGAGGGCTATATCCATAAGATCATATCTACCTACATCTTCGCTAAACGAGGAGTATCTCTATCCTAGATACACCTGATACACATGGGAATTAAAAGTATTTACAGAAAATGCCTCTGTAAATTTCAGCCTTTTAGTAAAACAAAATCCCGTACATATTGACCAATCAGATCACTTGTTTTACGCGACCACTGCATGTATGTGACACACCGTCATATCTAGCTTATGCCGTACTGATACCTCTACGCCGGGTTCATGACAAGGATCGCGCCATTTTGTTCTCAGACGAGACTTTTAGACTGAACACATTGATCAGTTGATTTCGTGTCGATCATCGTTTATCATTCACAGATTAGTTTTCACTGAAAGTGGGCGGAATGCGTTCTGCTATACAAATGGTCAAGGTTTCGGCTCAAAAAGGAACTGCTGAACGCTCGATGGTTGTGACCATGATCATCAAGGTGTGTTCATAAAATCTACTGATGAATGCTTGATGGTGGTAATTGTGAACCCCGAGGGATTGGTTCAACAGAATCATATTTAACCTATTGCTAAACTCTAGATGGCGGTGACTATAAGCATCACGGGGTTTCTGGCAAATGCTTCAATTGAATTATTAACCCTGTTTGGGATAAATAAAACAATCTACAGATTTCACGTTTATATTCAACTATTAACAGGATTGAATCATGTTGACTTTCGGGAAGCATAATAATTTTAGTTTCTTATATTCATATTGTACATGCACTACAGTAATGAAATAATTGTGAGATTCAACAATTATACAAAGAAGTAATAGGATACATTGTACGGATATCAGAGAGATTGGCTGTGTCCTATATAATGTTAGTTTTTGGTGGCTATAGATTTAGTATGCTAATATGAAATGCAAGGGGATTCTGTGAACTTAAAATGGTTTGGTACAGCATTGCGTACCTCTGGATCATTCGGGAGATGTTTATTTGACGCAATATCCCACAAATCTTTTCAATGAAATCAGTATCTCTTAACCTAGGAAAGGGAGATAACCCAATGGCAAAACAGGCAAAATGGCCGCCAAAGCCAAAAATCACCAGCGGACATACTTAAGATTAACTTTTGCTTCTGATGCTTTTCCATGTATTTTCATCAGTCTTAAGTAACTTTTTATGGATGATTCTTTTCTATGAAAGGTTTGTGTGTCATCTGCAAACATATTGATTTTGAGTTTATAACCTGGGTAGTCACCATCGGGCAGTATTCCCTGAATGCTTAGTGCGTATAGTGTATGCCAGAGGTTCCCCTTGAAACACGTTGACAACTTAGTGCTTGTGAGTGGGTCTTTTTAGGAAACACCGAACACATGACAAAATGAAGATCTCACGATGCTTTATTTTATCACAGGACGGCAGTATTTGTACAAAATGCTAAATAATTACATATAGTTTGTCCAATAAAATTACATCAAACCTACTAATAAACGCTCAACGGTGGTCAAAATGAACCCGAGAGGATTCGTTGAATAAGATCACAGTGGTAATCAACGGTGGTATTGATGAACTTCAATGTTCCTGTCAACGAAGGTCATAATAACAAATTATGATACAAGTCACATGCAGTATTGATAAAATGTGTCTAATCGGGACAGGCTATTCAAGAATACTACCCTCCGTCGCGCACACATTCGGGCGTCCGCGCACAAACACTCATGTCGCATCCCCACTCGCGCAAACAAACAAACTTGTATTATTTTCCGAATACATGTACCGGTATACACTGAAACAGAAATAGAAGACGCCCATTGATATTGTAATATTCGATATCTCTTCAAAAAAGACACGAAGGCGGACATTCCACTCATTGGGAACATGTTCGAACATCGGCGACAGGGCAGTCATCGTTCACAGGATTTCCAAGACCTTCACGAAATCACTCGATCCCCTTCGAGTTGAAATCTAGATGCCGACAAATGGCGGTATCAACCATCCGGAAGCATATCCTCGTCAAGAAAATACTTTCGGTTACAGCGAGATTATTCTCTGCGAATAAATATGCATTAAACATTAAACAATAAAATAGATTGAAAAGGAACCATCGAATATTTTTATACAATTGAATTATTCCATCCAAAAATCTCTAGTTGCATACCTGCTCTGACAGCGCATTCTCCCTTCTTCTTCAATTTAAAAATGTATAAGCCGGCTAACTATTGTCCAGTGCATGTACACTATTATTTATTGAGGTAGGAGACAAACCCAGACAATTTTTGAAGAATTGGAGGCCGATTACACTTCTTAATGTACAATATAAGCTTGCTTCAGCCTGCATAGCAGACAGAATTAAAAAGTATGTGAATAAGATTGTACATGAAGACCAAAACGGGTTCATAAAAGGCCGGTTTATCGGTGACAATATACGGTTAACGTTCGATATTATAGATTTTACGAATACCACCCAAATTCCGGGCTGTTTACTATTAATCGACTTTGAAAAGGCGTTTGATACCATAACTTGGAAGTTTCTGAAGCAAACACTAAATCTTTTCCAATTTGGGCCTTCCATCTGTCGGTGGGTGGACACCTTTTACAACAATATATTTTCGTCTGTGCCGCAATCCGGATTCCTTTCAGACACCTTTCACATAGGACGTGGACGCAGGCAGGGAGACCCCCTCTCGCCTTATTTGTTCATTCTATGCGCCAAAATACTAGCTTTACTTGTCCGCGAGAACGAAAATATCAAAGAAATACAAATTGGAAATGTAGAATACAAAATTTCTCAATTTGCCGATGACACAACTCTTTTCTTGGATGGATCGGATGCCTCTCTCAGGTCGTGTTTGAAAACACTTGAATGGTACGGTATGATGTCAGATTAATAGGGATAAATCGAAAAATTTCTGTCTAGGACGTAAAAAACCGCCTGATAAATCCTTTAGTGCTTACAATTTAGACTGGTCACAGGACAACTTCAAATTGCTGGGGGTCACATTCACTTTGGGAATGAAAGATATGGTGGAGATTAATTATACTGAAAAAAATTAAAGACATTCAAACTTTATTAGGAAACTGGTCAAAAAGATCACTAACAACTTTAGGTAAAGTAACTATAGTGAAAACATTAGCGATTCCAAAACTGAACCATTTGCTTTTTACTCTACCAGATCCATCCCAGAAAACTCTTAAAACCATTACAAAAATATTGTACAAGTTCATCTGAGGCGGAAACGTTAGAGTGAAAAGAATACAACTTTCACAAGGAGATGACAAGGGGGCAGTGAAAATGGTTGATTTGGATGAATTTGTAAAATCTGTTAAAATCTCCTGTTTTCGTAGAATGGTTCAACGTTCGTCTCCCAGTAAACACATTCTGTACTATCATCTAAATATTCCATACTGCTTGGAAGATTGTGGCCCCCAGCAAATAGCAAAGCTAAGTAAATCAACTGGTAACGATTTTTGGAAAAATGTCTTTTTGGCTTGGTGTGAGTTTATGAAGAAACTTAAAATAACTAGAATTGTTAAAGGAATATCGCAGTCGATATGGTTTAATGATGATATAAAGGTTGGTTATAAACCAGTTTTCTATAAAAAGTGGTATCAAAGGGGTTTACGTTTCGTAAATGACCTTTTCGATCAAAATGGTGTATTCTATACACTGAAAGAATTACAACAGATATATGAAATAAAAATAAATTTCTTGCAGTATTCTGGAATAATGAATGCGGTAAAATTGTTTTTAGAACCTTTTGGACCGGTTTACACGAAATTGTCCTACCCGATAAGACCTTTCTTTATTGAAGTTTTAACAAAATATGATAAAGGGACGAAGCCTTTTTATGGAATACTGGTTACATCGAAATATAGAAAACCAACCAGCGAAAAGAAATGGGAGTCTGTTTTAAGTATCGACAACCAAGAATGGAAAAAAATACACACCTTGCCTTTCAATTGTACAAAGGACATAAGTCTGAGATGGTTTCAATATCGCCTGACCAACAGAATTTTAGCTACCAATTCCTTTCTGCATAAAGTACAGATAAAAGATTCTGATCTGTGTGATTTCTGCGGAAAGGAAAGGGAAACACTCAGTCGTCTGTTTTTTTTTGCTTGTCCTGTGGTGAAAGATTTTTGGCATGATTTTTTTCTATGGATCTCTGAATACGTATAAAGTATTAGAATTGTAAATGTAACGTGCAAACTGATATTACTCGGAGGTTTGTGTAGCGATAATGTATTTAACACAATTTTGCTTTTAGCAAAACGATATGTATATCAGAGTAAACTTAAGAAAGTGATGCCAAATATAAATACCATGAAGAAACTTTTAACAAAATATTACGAAACTGAAATGGTTAGTTACTTTATTGAGTGTAAATACGATGCCTTCCGTGACAGGTGGTCTAGATGGGTATTACTGCCACGATGAAAGTTTCTTTTTCTATACTATCTACCTTGTTGCGTACTCACAAATACTCAGAATTAATTTGCTTCTCTTTGTTTCTCTATATAAAAATAACAGGTGTGGAAACTCTTTCTACCAAATTTGCCTCCCGTTATCGAAAATATTTATCAAAAAAATTACCAAAATCTATGAGGAATTGACTCTCAGAATTGTCAATGATATGCATGTGTCCTATAAATTATGTAAAACGGTGTAATACGATATTGTCATACCTGAATAAAAAATATATTTAAAAAAGAATTATTTATTGAGGTATGGATTGAGAAAAGGTTGTAACAGACTGGACTAATATGAAGCGGTACAACTGAATTAATACCAATTGAATGTTAGAACAATACCTGTGAAAGCAGGAACACCAAACTTAGAGACCTTATGATAAAAAGTATTAGATGTCATAAAGAAGGAAGACCTGCAGAGAATGTATATACAGATTTTTCTAGGTAAATATATTGAATGCGTGTATTGAAGCTGGGAAAACAAGGTATGGCACGTTAAAGAGTGTTCAGGCCTGCTTAACTATGATTATATTATCCAGATATTTAATTGTAAACATTAGAGAGAATATAAGATTACCATAGTCAAACCAGACAGGAGGTCATGGGCTGCCACAAGGTTATACTGTCCCACGGGACATTGAACTTGCTAGCAGTAAATGAAATCTTGTCATTGCTAATTATATTTATTTATTAATATCATTAACTCTCCAGAATGACCAACAACACGCTTAAAACTAAGTGTCGAAACCTACTCGTAAAGTGTTGCAATAACCCTTTAAGTGTGTCCACAGGGACAGCACTTTAAAGTGCAGTCCCTGTGGACACACTTAAAGTGTTATTTCAACACTTTACAACACTTTAGTTTTAAGCGTGAAGATGGCTATAATACCATATGAGCTTTTCCGCTAAAATTATGGAACCACTTTTCGCTGGCCTTGATCGAATTGTTTGAGTATTCCTGACTATAGCCTTTCTCATCGACAACACTTGATGTCGGTGATGGTGAAACGTGTTTGACCTTCGGCCCAAAACGTTTTTGCACGATGACTTGGAGATAATTACTTAAACTATTTGGTTAATTTGCTAAACACCGGATATAAGCAACGGATAGTAAAAGGTGGGCATCTTACGGTTCTTACAATTCAATTCAATTCAATTCTTTATTCGACTTAGGCAAAATTATGCCTCTCGTCTCAATATACATAATGGTTGCTGACTGTCGTACGTGTATACTAAAACAATTTACACTAGATAACTAACTTACTTACAATACTATAGTTATACAAGAGGATGGACGATTATGCGTCTCTTAATACTCTCTAAAATAATTAGATTGAAAATTCAATCTATCAGATTGGAATTAGTGACCAATCTATTCGATTGAATATTCCATCTATTAGATTGAAAGTTTCAATCTATTAGATTAAATTTTCTGTCTAATACAGATTCATTTTATCGTTTTCAATCTATTAGATTGAATATTTTCAATCGGATAATAGATTGGTCACTAATTTCAATCTGATAGATTGAATTTCAATCTACTTATTTTAGAGAGTAACATTGCCTCAAATATATATTTCGCCAGTTTTCTCAAAGCACCTTGCTGATTGTTGGAAAATAGTGTTACCAATTTAAACACGCTTGGTTTTTGATAATAATATTGCTTCATATATTGACGTCTTAAATTATTATAGAAAGGGCACACTAATATAAAATGATACTCATCTTCTATTACATTCATATCACATTTCTCGCATATACGTTCTTTTCTGTCCAATCTGTTGCTTCCATGCCTTCCAGTTTCTATTTTTAGTCGATGTGCGGATGTTCTCAACCTAGTAAGTGCCGATCTGTGCTTAGTATTCAATACTTTTGTTAGATAGGGTTCCATACATAGATCTTTTTTGAAATAGCTATAGATATATAATTTAGGTGAATTTAGTCCTGCAAACCACGATGTAAGAAAAATATCTTTTGCTCTGACTTTAAACTCCTGCATAAATTTCTTGCCGTTTACGGAATTCTGAAATATCCACACATCCCCGTAACCAAACGTATTTAAAATATTTTGTACTGAGGACGCCCAATTGGAGTTTCCAATCCCAGCAAAATGTACGAGGGTTTTATAAACATTACTCAATATACAATTGCTAGTGGTCGATACAATCTTCAACCAAAATTTGATAATACGTACAGCCCTAGTGTAATAAAGTGGAATTCTTCCTAATTCCCCATACACAGCGGCACTATTTGTCGAAATGTTTACATCAAGTATATTTTTGCAAAATTTCAAATGAATACGTTCGATCGGACGACATGCCTGAAAGCCCCATACTTCACATGCATAATTCAAAATGGAAGCTACACAAGTATCGAACAGTGAGCAGGATACACTTGGTTGTAAGTGATACTTTCTTACCTTACACATGAGACAATTCAGAGCCTTAAGACCTTTATCTGCAAGTGTCTGTTTAGCCTGAGCAAATTTGCAGTTACTGGTTATAACTAATCCTAAATATACAAATGAATTTACTAACTCTAATGTACAATGATTGTAGTTCCATTTTTCATGAGACTTAGTAACACCGTCTTTCCGAAAAACCATAACCTTTGTCTTTTCTATATTGACTTCTAACCCAGAGTCTTGGCTATATTTATATAGTATGTCGAGTTTATCTTGTAATCCTGCGACTGTTTCAGAGAAAATTACCAGATCGTCTGCATACAAAAACAGCATTATTGTCAAATCATTTAACTCTACACAATCGTTACTGTGATTAAAAAAATGAGTCTCGAGGTCTTCAATGAAAAGAGAAAATAAAATAGGTGGAGCAAAGAGCGCTACTAATGAGTCAGTTATTACAATCAAAAAAACTAGTTTTTCTGCTTCCATATGGTAAAAGGCTTTGGTTTTCCATGGCTGTACATAGTCTGTAGTATCTTTATCATTTTACCTCGTATCCCGTATTTGATCAATTTGTACCACAATATATTTCTATTCACCGTATCGAAGGCCTTCTTAAAATCCACAAAGGCACAATACAGCCTCTTATTTTGGTTTAAGTAACTAGTTATTAATCCATTTAAGGCAAAAAATGCATCTACTGTACCTACCCCAGGTCTGAAGCCAAATTGTACATCCGATATGATATTTCCGCTTTGTGACCATCTTGTAATTCTAGAATTCAGAACATTAGTAAAAATCTTTGATAGACAGCTTGTGAGAGTTATTCCCCTGTAAATATTAACATCATTTTGATCTCCCTTTTTATGTATAGGTAATATCATCCCCTCGGTCCACAGACTAGGAAAGTGTCCGGAGTCAAAAATTGCGTTAAACAGTACTACTAATACTGGTGTCAAAATTTCAGAACCATATTTAAAAAATTCATTTAGCATATAATCCAATCCATGTGTTTTATCTGCCTTCAAACAACTTATAGATTCTGTAACTTCTTCAAAAGTAATTCTCTCATCTAGTTCATCATAAATAACTTCATCTTTAAATTCATCCACAGGCTTATCCTTTATATTATTCAAATCTTTGACACAATTCAGGTCTTTAAAAAAATCATGAAAACTTTGTGCATCTATATTAGTCTGCGTATGACTCCTCTTCTCCTTCTGTATATATCTCCAAAACTCTTTCGGATTTGAATTTCTCAAATTGCTCAATTCTCTAGCTTTCTTTGTCCTGTATTTTCTTTTAGCTTTTTTGCAGAAACTTTTATATGATTTTTTACACTGATACATGTTGATTCTATCAATATCAGCATAATGCTTATTATAATTCTTCACTGAATCTATGTAATATTTCTTCTTACTTCGACACTCTGCATTGAACCACTCGGCGCTTTTAGAGGGCCTGGTGCTGAACCTTACCTCACGGGCATTCACATTTGACACCACCTTAAAGAGTGGCTCCGAAATTTCGTATATCATTTTTGTCACATTTTCTACAGCTGAGTCGACGCCTGTTGGGTTCAATTGCATAGAGTGTACAGTTTTCCACAAATCATCTCTTGATGCTTCTAATGCTTTAATACATTCTGCAGACTGGTCAGATTTCCACTTCATTCTCTCTATAGTATAAAAATCTGAGTTAACATCATTGAGTTTTCTACCGCATGACAGACTATAATACACAGGTGAATGGGGAGACCACTCAGTTTGATCTTTCACCATAAACTCATTTACACTATCAAATGATTCTTCTTTAAACAGTAAAATATCTATTAAACTTCTTCCCTTGGGCCACAGAAAGTAAATTTACCAGTACATTTATCTTCTCCCAATCTCCCGTTTCCTACCCTCAATCCTGTAGCCTTGCATAAATCTAATAATGAAGTGCCGAACTGATTGCATTTACTATCCATGGAATATCGGGAGATAACTCTGTCTGGTGACCAATCTTCAGGCATGTCGAACAATACTATTGGGCCATCATTTATAACATAATAATTAATGGTCGATATACTCGGTGTTGCGACCTTCTCTCGTGTGTGGCATACTTACCAGTTTTTGAGGCGTGTTTTGAAGGCGGTAGATGGAATAATGTTTAGGATGATTGTAATCATCACATTGCCCAAGAAATGCAAGATTAGCAAGAGACAGAACGAGTAAGTATGCTTGGATACACGGTTGTTCTGTGGCTTAAATATTTCCGTATAAATATAAAAGCAAGTGTGTCAATCATCTGAATGTATTCGTAAAACTGTTCCCATAAGCCCATTGTAATCTCACAGCATGATGTTGGGTGACTTTCAGTTTCATGGGCCAGTTTGACACTTCCTCGAACTGAGAAAAGACAATTTGATATCCTCTAGATAATATTAATGAAAATGATATATTATATTATGTGGAATTTGGAAACAACAATATTTCCCGACAATATAAGGTCCACTCGGGGTTAATTCTGCACCCGTTTTTGCGGACCTAAATATATCATACATATATATATATATAATTTCTCAATGTCTCTCTCCTGCTACTTCATCAAACTCTTTGTAGAAGATCTTCGTCATGAAGGATATATATCCACATTCATTGGATCCGAAGGAAACCTTCAACTGCTAAAATAGAATATCATATCCAGGGCAAAGTTTTCGTGAATATCACTTAGCCTTGGTCCGAGCTCCGTATGAAGGCGATGGGACAAACGATTGCACGGTACTCTTATGATCATTGACAAAGCGTGACTGATATATGATATACATTTTGTACTACATTTCACGACTTGGGAACCCATTCGGATCAACGAATGCGGAGTTTTGGGTAGAAACATCATGATATTTCACCGGCATCATTGAACATTTCTCCTGCAGAGAAATACAATTTTGACGTGATAAACTATTCCTTTCTGACACTAATATTCCAGGGAAATCTGAATATGGCGTACACATGCTAGATCCTCTCTAAACTGTGACGATCTTAATCAACGTCACAAAACACTTTGTCAGAAACTTATAAATAGGCATATACCAATTTGGAGATACATATCGCATGCTGTTGGCAAAATATGAGCTTAGCGTTATACGTTTCGAAACTTGTGTCTAATTCCGCTTAACTCGGTACTGGGAGGCATATGAACTCATGTGCTCCAATAGGCACATAATGTTCATATGAAAACGCACCATTCTCTAGAGAGCGACGACAATCGTATGGATTAAAAATGATGATCAGCGGTACGGCTTTGATACTTTTTGAACATCACGATGTCTTGTCGGCATCTTTGAAAACTGTTGATGTGTTCTATCATTCTTTTTTTTTTAAATTCGGCTATAATGCTGTTATATGAATTATGTCTTTGGATTATGGACGCGGAAATTCTTTAATGAACGGCGGCAGATTATTGAATGACGGACTAGAAGCTTGTATATATAGGTAATTTACATATTTTGTTTTATGACGGATCTACCATTTGTTATGTATAAATTACAAGCGTCTGATCGGCCATTCATAATTCAGCTGTCGTCCATTAAAGAATATCCGAGTCCATAATCCAAAGACCTATTCCATATTCCGTATAAACAGTACTGACACCAAATTCAAAAAGACAAACATAGGAAACATAAACGAGGCTAGTTTTCCGCAATAGAGAAGCTGTCAACAGTTTCCAATGATGCCGGCAAGGCATCATGATGTTCCAATAATATATCCGTATCGCCGATCAGTATTCTTGATCCATAATATTCGTTGTAAAATCGTCATCTAGAGAATGATGTATCTCAGTCACGCTTTGATTGTGACTGTTCATATTAGCAATATGAAGATCTTGAAGTGCATGAGTTCCTACGGCCCCTAACCCCGGGTTAAACGGAATCAGACAAAAGTTTCGAAACGTATCGCCATAGATCTTGCACGCTACGCTCGTATTTTGCTATCAGCATGTGATGTATATCGCCAAATTAGGCGCTTGGTGGTATAGCCCTGTTTTATAATTTTCTGCAATAATGTTTTGTGACGTTGATTAAAATCGTCACATTGAACACGGGATCTAGCAAATGCTTCTAGGCGAGATATGTATACGCCATATACAGGTCCGACTGGAATATTACTGTCCAGCAATGTG
>JAVTVY010037118.1:0-17008 GCA_036873755.1 Hanleya hanleyi | reverse complement strand
CCAACCCCCCGGGCTGGAAAGTGTTTGCTGAAGGCTTAAAAGACACGCACATCCCACAAGAATTGGTAGGCAATCCTAACCGTTGGGCCTTTATGGAGCAATCGAACACGCGACACCCACCATCACCACCATCACGACCACCACCAACACCCTCTTGGGAGCTGATGTCACCACCCAAAACACCAGCACGACGCTTTGGACGTTTCAAATCACTGCCACAACGCCGAGTGGCCGCCGCCTCCAAGGCCAGTCACTGGGAACCCTACTAATAATACTATAAAAACCGGTGCAGAAGCCACAACCACATCAGTTGTCATCATGTTTTACCTGACGTTGCCCAGTAATAGCTCACTCGACGTGTTTTCTGACAACACCTTGACCAAGTATGTCACGCAATTACCTCAACCGTTACATTTATCGGGACGCTGGGAATGTGGACTGGTGGAGATTCAATACCCTTACTCATGGTTCAACGTACAACACGGAGAAATATGGTACGAAGTGGTCTACGAAGAAAAAATCTACAGACTGACGCTCCCCGCAGGCCAATACGATACACCGCAGAAGTTCGTAGCGGCTCTGAATGCCTTGATGACGTACGAGGCTCTACTGAAGTTCACGAATGATGCATCACCCCTGTTATCCATGCGCTTGAAGAATAACCTGTGCTTCGAGGTCAACGAACACAACGAAAAGAGCTTTATCCGGCTGTCCCCGCTCGTGAGCGCGAAACTCAGTTCTAGACTAGAGGAAATGTTACGGCTGTCTCACCACGTCGTCATGAGGGGTCCGACCAATGAGTACGGTTCCCATTTGATGGATATGAAAGAAGGCCTGTACGCACTGTACGTCTACTCGGATGCCGTGGACAGCCATATTGTGGGTGATATGAACACACCTCTGTTACGAGTGGTGCCCATTAGCAAGACGTATGGCGAACAAGCCACCCACAGTTTCAACCCTATCATGTTCCTGCCCGTACGCCATACCGATATCGACACGATCACGGTGGATATAAGAGATGACACGGGACGGCCGATCCCATTCGAGCGAGGAAAAGTGGTGCTAACACTTGCTTTCCGACAAACCCGTTCTCCTCACTTCGTATAATAATGTACGTCCCTTACGAGTGCCATACGCCCAGCTATGCCGACTACTACAAAAAACAAACGGGAGGCGGCATGTCCATGTTTAGTGGGGCACGCATGCAACGTGGACATGGATTGGGAAACATACTGGGGAGTATCGTCAAAACATTCCTGCCCATGGTGACACGGGGTGTGAAAACGGTAGGGAAACAAGCGGTACAAAGTGGATTGCGCATGGCCGAGGATGTGATGGAAGGCACAGCACCCCGACAAGCCTTCAAACGCCGGGCTAAAGAAGCCGGGGGTGTGTTGCTGGCCAAAGCCCTTAAAAGACAAAGACTGACACCGCGAAGAGTCAGTCGACGGCCCACCCACCGACGACGCACACCCCAGAGAAGGACTACACCCCAGAACAAGAAGAAGAAGAAGAAGAGACGTAATAGTAGTAGGAGAGACATCTTCGCATAATGGCCTTCATTCACTCCGAGTCATGTCCGTCTACCAACAGTGAATTGGATTTGTGGACTATTCCACCCACTCAAACCAGTGTAGCCGAAGGACGTTGGGTAGAACATCGACCCCTGGCTAGCCTGACGGGCGTGGGTCCCGTAGAATTTTCCATTCAAAACAATGATACGGCCTACCTGGATTTAGCCAACTCCTACTTGTACGTCAAAGCTAAAATAACGAACAGGGATGGGACGAACCTAGCGGCCGAAACAAATGTAAGCCCGGTGAATCTTTGGCTGCACTCCCTGTTCCAACAGGTGGATATCAGTCTGAACGATAGACTCATCAGTACGTCCACCAATACCTATCCGTATCGAGCCTACCTGGAGACGCTGTTGTCGTACGGCAGTGATGCCAAACTATCACACTTACAAGCTGATCTGTACCACAGGGATACACCCGGCTACTTCAACTATCTACTCCCTGGCAATACTGGGTACGCCAGACGCAAAAGATTAGCAAGCGAAAGCAAGTCCATCGATATGATGGGACGACTGCACGCCGATCTGTTCATGCAAGATCGCTACATGATGAACGGTGTAACCATCAAGATCAAGTTGATCCGTGCCTCACCTTTGTTTGCCTTAATGGCCGGTGGGGCGGAAGCTCTCGAGTCCAAGATCATCATTGAAGATGCAGTCCTGTTTGTCCGTACGGTAGATTTGCAACAGGGGGTGTTGCTGAGTCACATGCAAGCCTTAGCGAAAAAACCAGCCCTGTATCCCATCCGACGCGTACAGACCAAGGTGTTCTCGGTACCCGCAGGGACGATGATGGCCAACAGAGAGAATTTATTTCTAGGAGATCTGCCTAAACGTCTTACCGTGGGGTGTGTGACCAACACCGCATTCAATGGAGCTTTGGCTGAGAATCCGTTCAAATTTCATCATTTCAACATCAACTTTGTGGCACTGCACGTGGCCGGCCATCAAATTCCAGCCCGACCCTTACAACCAGACTTTACTAACGGAAACTATGTGCGGTCCTACCTGAACCTGTTTATAGCCACAGGACAAAACAACCAGGACGAAGGCAATACCATCAGTCGAAAAGACTTTTCCCGTGGGTACACATTGTTCGCCTTTGACCTCACCCCTACCTTGGAACACGATCATCAACTGGCTTTACTGAAGAAAGGAAACCTACGGTTGGAACTGCGTTTCTCCGTGGCTCTACCCAGCACCATCAACGTGATTTGCTACGCCGAGTTTGACAACGTCATCAGCGTGGATGCGCAAAGAAACGTGCTGTGTGACTTCGCCAACTAAACCATGGATACAGAACAGCTGATGCGCATACTCCAGCGAGATCCCAAGATCCCCTTTCGAGGTGTATTTCCACGCAATGTGTTTCCCATCCACTCCACCACCCCTGCAGCCTACATCCTAAATACAGACCCGAAGAGTCGACCCGGTGAACATTGGATAGCGGTGTACGTGGACACCCAAGGCCAAGGCGAATACTTTGATTCCTACGGACTTGCACCCCTCCATGCCGATTTAGTGAAATTCATGGACGTCTCCACGACAGAGTGGCGTTGGAATACGCAAAGATTACAAGGCCCCTTGAGTAGTGTGTGCGGACAGTACTGTGTGTTTTATCTCACTCACCGGAGTAGAGGACATTCACTGTCCACCATTGTACATATGTTTGATGATTATTGTCAAGCCGAAGACCGTGATGTCCTGGTCTATGACTGGACGGCCTCTCGGTTTAATGTGCATGCGCCATTTCTCTGGTTCACTTAAAACATGTACTGCGCAGACCCCATATTATTATCACATTATATTGTTATGACGTTCTGACGTGAATCATTGTTGAATAAAGGATTGAAAAAACACAAAAAATGATTTTGACTCTCTCTCTTTATTTAAGTCAACAAGAAGGATATATACAAATAGAATACAGGTGGTATGTACACATAGAATAGTAGTAGTAGTAGTAGTAGTAGTAGTAGTAGTGATTAAAAAAAAAGTTCTGCCAGGAGTAGGATTTGAACCTACGCAGGGTATCACCCCACCAGTACTTAGGACTGGCGCCTTAGACCACTCGGCCATCCTGACTTTTACAGTTTTTATAACTCGTGACTCCACAGTTAATGTTCCACATTTTTTTACAAGTCCAAGTAGGTAGTGCTGACACCGTCGGCCAATACTTTTCGTTTGGGATAAAAGAAAGTAAAGGCGTCTCGTTGCTGGGTATAGGTGCGTATCTGATGGTCCACCACACGGAATCCTCGATTCGTGCCACTCGCACTGGCCTGGCTTTGCAACACGTCCAGGTAAAGAGCTTTGTCGATGTTGGGATCGCGCCGGTTCACTCCTTTGCAGCTAAACTTATTTTCGTCTCCCCCGTAACAGTAATACGTCTTGGAGGAGAGCGCAATCATAGCATCCCCACTCCACTCCAGCTTGAAGAGCCCGGGTGTCCGCTTATCATACTGGTAATGGTCACGTCGCGGTAACCACTGGTCCCGTTCCATCTCATACTGGTGCCGTAACTCGGGTTTCACCAGGGACTCCCAATCCGCATTAGAGACGGCCATGTAGGCCGAGTCCGTGTCCATCTCCATGAGTTGCCAGTCTGATGCATTAAAATAGACACCCATAAAGTCATATAGAAACTGCAGCATGCGCAGCTTGGCCACCTGGTATACCATACATCCAATCTGCAGGGGTAAGTTGTAACGGATAGTCTTCTTGGCTAAAGTGATTTCATACGTGTCGTCATCGATGACCTCCACCGACCGAAAGAGAGGAGAATTGACCTTTTTGCGGGCTTGAAGCGTCGTACAAATGTTCACGTTCACGTGCTTATCCTGGTTGGTTACTGTTTTGCCATAATAGCCGTTACCCGTGAGCTTCCAACTTTCACCGATGATGGCCTTACTGGAGTCTTGGTCGCCTTGACGACGGGCAGCCGTCACAATGTCGGCATTCGCCGCAAAACAGGCGTGAGGTACGTACTGTATGACTTGGTGTATTTTCGTAATCTCCAGACCGTGCCGCATATACCACTGCAGCAGCGGAGTGCCCAACAACATCTTCTCTCCCCACATACTACCAATTAACATGCGACGCGGATGCGGTAAACACTCGTGTTGATCTGCGTAGGCTCCCATGGTGGTCCCAATATCATCTCGACCCACCAGCGTGTTCTTAAAGATGGGCGGGCACTGGGCGAAGACAGGTTTGAGAGTGTCGGGAACATGCAAATCACATTCGACAAAGCCGTACAGGTCCCCCGAACGAATGGCGTCGAACATCTGGGGTAGACTCAGCAGTCGACGACGACTCAACGGATACTCGCGCTCTTTTAAGAAACGCCGTAAATGAGGTAGAGCCTCACACAGGGTGTGAAATTGACACTCCCACATCTCAATGAGATGGTAACCTCTCTCTTTCACATAATCCGCGTTCTCCACCACTTCTTTCCGTAATTCCTCACCTGTTTTACCACGTCGGTGGTTGAAACACCCAGCACTAAAATGGCATCCGTGACCGTGCCAATAGCAACCGTAAAATTGGAATACAGTGGGTGTGTTACCCACCAGGGCAAACCCATCGACGGGGAGGCGACGATCGCCTATGCGCTTCTCTGTGGCGTTGGTCTGGTGTCGTATAGTAATTCCCCGTCGATAGGCTTCCCAATCTATCCACTGGTCGGCGAGATGTTTGGAAGAAGCGCGTTGGGGCGTAAAATGCCGCCCTTCGGCCAACCAACGTGTGTAATGCCCACTGGGCATAGGTTGAGCGAGTGACCACAAGTACAACGCATTGGCATCGAAACCGATAATCTTTGCACAAGATTTTCCACCCGGCAGAGTAGTCACGTCCTTCTCGTGATAACGGTGGAATATAAGACTGGGACCACCCACAATGTTCGCCTTTAAACACTCATGCATGTCCGCATCTTTCTGCTGTATCAACGAAAAGTACGTGGGACACGCTTGAAAAAGATGGCGAAGCGCCACACCCGGTAAACTTAAACACTCCTTGAAGATGTCCACATGCATTTCACGACGAAACAGTTGAACCATTTTCTCAGCCGCTTCCAGGAAAGGAACCACATCCAGGTTATTATACCATATGAGGAAATCTCGCATCGTCTCCATGTGTTGGTCGTTCCATACCTGCTCTAGTTCACGGTACGCGTCTTCCGAACATTCCACTTGCTTCAAATCGTTAAAGAAGGCCTGCCGCGGTGGCAACTGTGTTTCCGCCAAACGGTCGAGCGTCGATATATACGTGTAAGGGAACAGACCTTTCGTTTGTGCACAGTCATACGCCTTCACCCACTGATCATAACTATAATTAGGCGCTAGGTAGTTGCGTACATCCAGGAAACGGAGTGATGTGGTAGTCAGGGCCATATGATTATTGATCTTCTTGATGACCGACTTGATGGTATTCGCCTGGGCCAAGTAAGGGTAGAGAAATTCCTTCACCATATTTAAATCATAGCGCCCCGAGTTGAACCCCAGCACCGGTAACTGGCCTAGGTATTGTAAAAAACGCGCTTTCAATTTCTCGGCATACGGTTTGGGTAAAGGCACATCATCGTGCGACTGCATGGGCTCCGACTCCGACACCGACTCCGACTCCGACTCTTCATCATCACTAAACGCTACACCCGGTATAGGAATCCGATCGTCCAGTTGGTCCAGTATGTCCTGGAACTTGCACACCAACAATTCCGTACTGGCCGCGCTCACTTCTTCTAAATACCCCATCATGCGGGAGATTAACTCATGGGCATCACCGGTAGACACGAAACAGACCGGTGCAGCGTCATAGCCAGGTACGTTGCTGGAAATGCTCACACTGAGGGGGATATGGCGCTGCGTCCACTGTGTTTTGGATGAAAACAAGTCCATGGGCTCCAACAAGGCCTCAAAATCATAACACGCCCGGTAGGGAAAATAACGGTCCGCCTCCGGTATGATGAGACCCTCATCGGCCAGTTCCTCGAAAATAGTAGGCGTATTATGATACACACCACCAGGATAGACTCGCTTCACAGCGTTCGTACAAATCTTTTCGTGTCGATGTAAGTGGGAGGTACGGTGAAACACCCGATGGCATTGGGCGCAACTGTAAGACTCACAATACTGGCTCATATTGTGTATCAACGAAAAATGACTCACGCCATTGTAGTCGAACACATTCACTTTCATGGTAGAAGCGTACCGTTCTGTGGAACGACGCACCAATTCAGCCACAAATGTATCGTCCTCCTCCCGTTGTAATCGGTATACAAAGATATTGATGTTAAATAAGGTTTCCACGTCATCCAAATTCTTGAAAGGAACGCCACGGAAGTGACGCTCATCCATGTCTTGCTGCTCTAAGTACTGTTGCCAATAGTGATTGGCCACTCTGTCACAAGCCTTGGGGTCACACTCGTCCACATGTACGGCCAAACACCGAAACAAACATTTCCGATCTTTGTAGGGCCCATGTGCCCCTTGCGTTAATGCATACAGGCCGCGTCGACGAAGCAGCCAAGGAGGGAGTAGTACAGGAGCACCGATAGGATGATCTCTCATTTTCGTGACGAAAAATGTGACGTTGGTCACCCTTTCCACAAGCCATTCGGAATTAGGACGTTGCAACAGGGCCCATTGCAACGGATCCAACGTAATCAATTGTTCAAGCAGTGGCTGCAGGGAAATGTCTTCCGTTATGGTGAACGGCTCGTCAAAAACATACGTATTATTACTCGGGTAATAATACCGCAGCTGGTCCGTGTTCTTCTGCCGTAAAATATACCCAAATGTCATATTCAACTTGAACGCTGTCACCTGGTCTCTGAATATGCTCTCAGCGTAAGTAGACAAATACGTGAAGTCTTCCAGTCGAAAGTTATACAAATCCAATAGACGACGGTGACGGTGAAAACAATGGCGTATGGTAGGCCAGTGTCGTTGATAAAGCTGCCTCACACGCTCGTCTTCAGGCAAAACTTCTACAGGAGGGACTGCTGGGTCAAAGGGAAAATGTTCTCCACGTATCATGCTTCCAAACACACGGGGTAGAGTGGCTGGTTAGAGGTAAGGCAGGAGCTGATTAGGCAGGCTGGCTGAACAAGTAGGCAGGCAGGAGCAGGCTGGCTGGCTGGCTGGTTGGGTGGTTACAGGTGAGACAGGAACAGGTCAGGCAGGAGCTGGAACGGATCAGGCAAGCTGGCTGGACAAGCAGGCAGGCAGGCAGGCAGGCAAATCAGGTCAGTGGTGAAAAAACTTCCCAAAGTAATGCAATGATTATAACCCATTCACTAAAAATCACCTACTTTTATATGTTTTTCACCCCATTCCCGAACATTCACGAACCCACTCCGACATCTTGCTTTACAACAGGGCCCACAACCACCATTTTCCTTTACAACAGGGACGACAACCACCATCTTGCTTTACAACAGCACCGACAACCGACATCTTGCTTTCCACCATGCCCGAACAGGCCCGAACACACACGAACACACACGAACAGCTCCGAACCACACCGAACACACACGAACATCACCGAACCAAGCCGCCATCTTGCTTTACAACAGGGACGACACCCACCATCTTGCTTTACAACAGGGACCACACCTCAACCAATCAAATTCAACCTCACACTTACAATTCAACCAATCAAAAGCCTCGTTACAAAACCAACCAGTTGTGACGTCATAGTTACATCCGGGTGAAATGTGACTTTAGTTGCCCTATAACCACTACTGATGCAGCATCAATATTTAATTATATACCAGCCTCACTACCAGGCCCCCTGCTCCCTCTCTCTTTTTATCCCGAGGCTATGGAAAACGGCTTTGACCATGTTAACGAAAATAATATTCCATTCATGACAATCACATCCCTTTGTACGTTGTCGGGCAATCGAGTGATTTGCTCAGGTTCCTTCAAAGCAGTAGTTAACAGTTTACAGGGATCAGAACTCGGTCACAGAAGTGAAACTGAAGTGTCACTGTCTCAATTCCAGTCATGAATGTTTATCGTCTTTGAGGCAATATTTCTGCCATTATCATGATTATATACATACATGTATGTAATATACAAAATATATAATATATCTGCAGGAGCTTTGCTTTTAGCAGTTAACTTATTACATTGGAACACACTTTCAAATCAGCCATGACATGTCATTACTCACATATGTGTATATAACCTTCCAGGCAATAGCCAGAAAAGAAACCTCTCCCGAAGACCATCATTACAGCTGTTAATGGCTTTAACCAAATCCATCCATCTCTCTGGCTGTGTGTACCCTCCCACACAGATCCCAGATTTTCCGATGTCAATATTTGTTTTTGATACCTATACAACAGAATGGCCCCTGCCTCCCCATAATGTTAGCAGCAGCTGTCTTTCTCCTGAAAGAAAACAAATTCAATATAGCTTAGTATTATATCATTAATATCCATTTTCTATTTTTACAATTTTTCAGTCCTGTACTAACATTTTTTTACCTGTAGCCTATTTTGGCCTAGAGTTGTTGTCGCCTGTATGTCTGTTAGCGCAGTTTTGGAAGAGCCATTTGATATACAGCTACCAAATTCTGAAAACTTATTTAGTTATAGGTCAAATGTCTATCAAAAACGACTCCTGTCGGCCATATTTTTACATATGCGTCTTTTGGGATGTATTAATTTCTGATTTTGTCATATGCTTGACTATAACCAGTTATATCTGCAGAACTGTTATATCTGCAGAACTGTTTCTTACTACATTTTGGTGATACTTGTATTGTGCAAGCCTATGAAAAATTAGTTGCCTTGACCCTTAGTTTTTTTGCAATCAGTCTTCAAATCTCAACTGACAATATGGCTCATGTGATCCGCATGTATCGCAGTGTGATCACGTGACCTGTACGAGGAAGATGGCGGTACTGCTAAAATTTCAGTTGGCTGTTGATGTTTAAAGATTGATTGCAGACACATCAGCTCCTAACAGCGATCCATTTATTTGCCAAACTACTAGGTAAAAGTAATGGACAGAGAGTGGGGAGGGGTTGTTTTATTGCCGGATAGAGGCGTAAAAATTCTGTTCATAAAAATTCAAAAACAGGAATCATGCATGAGTATGAGCGAATGAAGCCATGTAAACTTGGCTAAATAAAACTAAACCCAATGACACAATTCAGTCCTCTTAGTGACAGGTTGTTGTCACTTGAAAAAATGACTTGTCGGTGACGAACAGACAAGTGTTATTTCGACCGTTGTACATGTAGTCCAAAAGATCAAAGTCCTATCTCAATATATACACTAATGGCATAGAATATTGGTCATCCCTTTCTCTTTAGAAACTCCCTACATCAAAATATATTTCTCAGGTAATTTATCTATGAAATCCATTTATTCTATCCGCACCTTACTTAACAAAGTAGGGATTGAACAGCACCAACTGTTACAGGAAGCATTCTACTTCCTGTCCACTTGACACTTATTCAGATTTCATCAATAATTACCTGTGCCATCTGTTGCGCTTCTTCTCAACATAGCAGCGAGTCCATTATAAACTTCATCTGCTGCGATTATCCCACGGCCATCAGAATTGATCTGGCTCTTAAGTAAACCGGCTTTCGTAAATTCTTCCAACTGCAAGTTCACCTTTCTTTTTGATAAAATGTGCGACAATGGACTTTTCATTCCAATGTCATAGGCTGTTGACTTCCCACAACTTGTATTGGCCACCCCTGAAAATACAACATGTAACAAATAATTGACATTTGACATATAACACTTGGGGATAGAATTGCTGTTTGTGTGTCTGTGTTTGTGTGCGTCACGTTTTCCCGTTAACATGATCACTTGAAAACTATTGATTCACTCCACATTTTAACTGGATGTATGATTGGGGAATACCTTTATTGCTATTGATTTTGTGGTCACTATGTCAAAGTTCAAGATTACTTGGGCCCAAAAACCTGCAAAAAAAAGAGGGAAATCTCCTGTGAGTCAGTGAATATAATTTAATGTTGCGTTGAACACTATTTCAGTCATAACATGTTTGGTTGCTATTCTTTTTCACATCCGAAAACCACTCGGGTAGGGTCCTATTCCTTTCAACAACTGGAACTCCACGGGTGGGGGCGGGGGGGTCCTATTCCTTAACACCCACGAATCCTACGTGTGCCTTAGTCGCCTTTTACGTCAACCTCTCTCAGGGGCCGAGGCCTACAATATATACATAATTGGGTCAAGGTCAATGCCACCTATCTTCTGATCCAATTTCTTACCTAATTAGTTCAGCTATAGAAACCTCCAAATTGGCAAAGACATGTCTCAATGCCTCCTACGGCCATGGAAATGGTCTGTCATAGGTCAACATACAAACCTAAATTATATCAAACCCTACTTCGTAGGTCCTGTGATATCAGTCACAATGATATCAGTCACCATGCCATGTATATAAGTGGACCATACATTTTGAATAAAACTTGAGATAAAATTATGGCCATGTATGCTTTATAATTAGAAAAATTGCAGTCAATACGATCAAACAAATTATGCAGGATGAAATTTAATTGATGCTGGTTGATGTAATAATATACAAAACTGATGAATATTGAAATTGAAGCCTAAGTTACTAAATCTTATCTTCTACTTCAATATTTTCAACATACAATGTGGCTAGGTATCACGAGGGTCCTATATATATATATATCATTTGTGACATTTATTTAAAGATTTGAAGTTGCAAAATTGACATCTGCAAAAAATTTTTTATGAAAATATTGTTTAAAAGTACCCATGTACCAGCACCACAGGCATGCACAAAAGGGTACTCGTAAACTTTCACATCTCTGTTGTGAGTGACATGGACATTGATTTTTCTTTTCAAAACCAACCTATTTTCCTTTTGTTCTATGGCTTCTATGGCCATAACTTACTACACGGTATGATTCTGGATCTATAGATAGGATATCAGTCCTGTCATAATCCCCTGTATAATCATGACAAACACAGGCCAGCAAATCACTCCATGGTCAGCCAAGTGGAACACAAGTTGGAGATAAGCCTGCCATTGGTCTGTCGGTCGCTCTACAAACAAAAGAGCGGCCAGTAGATCAACTTGACCCACAGACAAAGGCAACACTTCACCCCTGATTGGATATTCTCGGCAACGATTTGGTGAAAGACTCACCAAATATAATTGACAAAGGATCTGCTGCAAGTTGTATTGTCAGTCTTTTGTCCAGGATATTACCTTTTCAATGGGAGGTCTTACACCAAAGCCTTGCCATATTCCCAGGAAGAGGATTTAAGTTCAATGTCAATACCACCACACCTTATATAATACAGTTACTTTGTATTAAAAATAAATTTAAAAAAATATCTACCTATTAAATACAGGTTTGGTGGCACACTGTGGTCCCCATAACTTGTCATTCTGAGAGCTGTGTTCGTTCCTAAACAAGAAGCTGTTGTCGTCAATAGACCGCAAACCAACAGCTCCACGGATGTGTTCTTGCGTTTGGCCGATAGACTAAGATATTCCCTCACTTTAGGCGCATCGAATAATTTTGACGCATCAACGGGATGATTTATCACTATTCTATTATACTGCTGGTTGTCAAATGTTTCAACGTTCTCCACCCCAATTCTGCGTTTCTTTGACATCTTCACTGTACCGTTGTATCTGCCCTATAACCTCGGGAGGGTATGGAAGCCGATAGCGGCCACTCGCGTTCTCGCTATCTCGCCCTGTAGATTTGGCCAGGCGAAATGGCGAAAATACTAGAATTAGGGGCGCGAATGGCCGATAGTGGCCATCAAAAAGGTCGCGGCACGATAACACGAGAACACGCGAACGATGCCATTAGCGAGTCGCGACCTACCATTCGCGTGTTCTCGTCTCCTCGCATACTCGCCTCAGGATGGGTCGCGGCACGCGAACACGCGAACGCGCGAATGGCCGATAGCGGCCATCAAATAGGTCGCGGCACGATAACACGAGAACACGCGAATGATGCCATTAGCGAGTCGCGACCTACCATTCGCGTGTTCTCGTCTTCTCGCATAAACGCCTCAGGATAGGTCGCGGCACGCGAACACGCGAACGCGCGAATGGCCGATAGCGGCCATCAAAAAGGTCGCGGCACGATAACACGAAAACACGCGAATGATGCCATTAGCGAGTCGCGACCTACCATTCGCGTGTTCTCGTCTTCTCGCATACTCGCCTCGGGATAGGTCGCGGCACGCGAACACGCGAACGCGCGAATGGCCGATAGCGGCCATCGAGAAGGTCGCGGCACAATAATATAAATCTGAATATAATTTAATACGAAACGAAATTTAGTATTTTTCCGTTTTACAAAATGAAATCCGATGATACAGTCAGGCGACAGACAAAGGGACAGTACTTCATTCAGAAGTTCAAATGTGAATTAAACTGTTAATAATACCTTTATTGATATATGAACTGTGGAATTGAACAATTAATTATTTTTTTTATGCATGTATCGACTGAAAAAGGAGATGTCAAGCCTACCGAAATTTTAAAAAACATGTAACCTGTTATATTTTGAAACAACCAAAACTCTCAGATAATAAATATTCTTCTCGAAATTTGGTTTGAAAAACATCAGCAAGCATATAAAAATGAACGAAAATCAATAAAGAGATGGAAACTACATGGTCTTCGCTCTGTCGTGTTCTACTCTTGTTTATGTCAGCTCGCGCGTCGCCTCCAAAAATACGCATGAACACTCTTTTCCCCAAACATATCAGCAGAACGATCTCCCTTGATCAAATGGAGATCTGCAACCTTCCATTTGTCTGCAATGTGATGTTGAGAGTCAGAAAAGGCCGTTAGCTGTTCACATAGTGTTCACAGATAGAAAAGGTTGACAACTATCACCCCGAGAAAGTGATGAGTTTGGGCCATCACTCTTTTTTACGATCACTTTTAAAAACGATATACATCACATCTGAAGAGTGATGAGCAATGAGTGTAAATTTAGCTCATCACCTTTTAAAGGTGATGAGGCAAAATCATCACCCTTAAAAGATGATGACCATCATAACTCTTCATTGATGATCAGAACTGGCCATCACCTTTTTTCTGGCTGTATTGGAGAATGAATGTTTCTGGTTCGAGACGTGGCACTGTGTCTCAACCTATTGACCTACAGCTGTCCTAAAACGGGACTTTCCTGAAATAAATAACAATACGCAAAATAGGGTCTGAAAGCCAGAAACACGTTTGTTTTTTTTTTGTTTTTTTTTTTGTTTTTTCTTTATTACATTTTGGCCAAAGTGTAAGTGAAGCAAACCATTATAAATGCCTCTTGTTCTAGATGTCATTGTACCACGCCTCTGAGGGCCAACTTGGATACGGCACAAGCTGGGCCCGTAATCGTCCTAACCAATTGAAATTGTCAGTCCTAAACTAGGTCAAAAAGCAGGTGCCAATATGGGGCTATGTTGGGGCATAAACTGCGGTCGGGAGATATGTATGCGAATTCAATTCGAAATAAAAAATAAAATGTAGAGTTTTGAGCTAAACTGTATATTGTACTGCTAAACCGGTTTCGTCCATTTTATGGTCTTTTCAATAGCAATGATATATTTTTTTCCTATGTGAAGTTATATATATACATATAGTTGCCTTGCTGTTGAACATGCTGAAACTCATTTTTTATACAAATTAGACACTGGAGACATATTTACAATATACTGGAGACGCCAAATCGTAAAACAGTTTATTATAATCCGACAATGATATAAACTACAGAACAAGAACTAAACAATTAGCTGCATTGCCCTGATGTTGAACATAAGATGACATGTCCGTTGAGTTAGTTTTTCCTGACACGTCCAGACTTGATAAATGCAGGGTTAGTTTTTACCGACAGTTGTCTGACATCTTCTTTTTCAGTCGATACATGCATAAAAGAAATAATTAATTGTTCAATTCCACAGTTCATATATCAATAAAGGTATTATTAACAGTTTAATTCACATTTAAACTTCTGAATGAAGTACTGTTCCTTTCTCTGTCGCTTGACTGTTTCATCGGATTTCATTTTGTAAAACGGAAAATACTAAATTCCGTTTCGTATTAAATTATATTCAGATTTATATTATTGTGCCGCGACCTTCTTGATGGCCGCTATCGGCCAGTCGCGCGTTCGCGTGTTCGCGTGCCGCGACCTATCCCGAGGCGAGTATGCGAGAAGACGAGAACACGCGAATGGTAGGTCGCGACTCCCTAATGGCATCATTCGCGTGTTCTCGTGTTATCGTGCCGCGACCATTTTGATGGCCGCTATCGGCCATTCGCGCGTTCGCGTGTTCGCGTGCCGCGACCTATCCTGAGGCGAGTATGCGAGAAGACGAGAACACGCGAATGGTAGGTCGCGACTCGCTAATGGCATCGTTCGCGTGTTCTCGTGTTATCGTGCCGCGACCTTTTTGATGGCCGCTATCGGCCATTCGCGCCCCTAATTCTAGTATTTTCGCCATAAAGCCTGGCCAAATCTACAGGGCGAGATAGCGAGAACGCGAGTGGCCGCTGTCGGCTTCAATAGGAGGGTGATCAGTTCTGCACTAAAATCAAAACAAGTCCAAAGGTCAGCCCCCTTTGACAATTGTGCTCCGTCAAAGTATCACGTGTGCAATACTGCATGTTCTTCTGACCTTGACATTATGATCAAGGGGGGGGGACATTTCGGCCATTCAACAGTTGTCGCTACAGTCGCGTCTACTTATAGCTACTTATCCACAAACACCTTGTGAAGACCATGGGGTCTCGTCTCTTTCAACAAATATTACGATATTTCCAAAACCCACCCTAAGCGGGAACAAAACAATGGCTGTTTAACTTCCCCTCCTTCGTGGACTGACTGATTCACAGTATGATTTAAGGGCTAAAGCAACCGCAAAGTTTTTCTACGTGTTTTTCAACCTTTTGGGGTTAGAGTGCATGGTTGAATTTAGACCCAATCAATAATCGCCTATAAGTATTTTCACCCATTCAACAGCAGCATGTTTGTGGTTTAGTGTGGCCATTAATGTCTGCTAAATAGAAATTTCCATGTTTCATTTCTTGTCCGATGTTTGTAGTAACTATGTTTGTACGAGTGTTTGCATTTTACCCCTGCTGGACATAACTTTATCGCAAATAAAATATAGTTTCTGACGTTTCAACCGATTAGGCAGGAACTGATGTCAACACGTGGTTTGAGTACTTGTTGACCGCCTAGGGGCGTGTCTGTCAACGTTCATTGGTTGTGCCGGAGGTGTGTCGATCGGAGTTTATATGATTGGTTGTTCATGTCCCAGTGGGGGAAGCAGGTTATGTGGCCTGCCATTCTAGTCGGTGCTTTCGTCGCGAACACAACAGTTTTCTTTCTAAACTTTTTCATATATGTATATACGAGAGAGGGAGAAGATATGTATATAAATGATGTGTATCAACTAATTCGATAACGTCAACAATTACAAGATGTTTGTAATGTAATAGTAGTGTAACTGTACTGCTTCTACAGAGTTTTTTTTTTTTTTTCAGGCCCGTTTTCATTCAGGTTTTTTATCCCTCGGCCAATTTTGGCCATGGGATATTGTCGTCGTCTTCTATGTCCGTCTGTCCGTACGTGCCGGAAAATGGTTCCACTGATGAATTCCAAATTTCGTATGCTCATTCACCTAGTCAAGGACCAGAGGCCTATTGAATTGGGACCTGATTGATAATGATCCATATCTCGGAAACCATGCAACTGTTCAATACAAAAGTTGATATACATCATCGATACATCAAGCGACTTTCAATAATTAACAAACCGGCTTTTCTGATTACCTGGAAACTCTAGAGGCCATCTTTAATTTATGCAAAATCGATAATGATACATATCTCTGTTACCATTCAATTGTTTTATATGAAAGTTGTTATACATCATCGATACATCCACATACTTTGAATCGGGACCCCATTGGCCAAAAACCTTGGTGGCCATCTTTAATTTATTCAAAATCATTAATGATTTCTATCTCTGATACCCTTGAAGTGCTCGATGTTAAATTTGGTATACCATAAATGATATTTCTGGTTTCTCTGATTGGGTGGAAATCTTGGTGGCTATCTTCAATTTATGCAAAATCTTTAATGATGTATATCTCTGATACCATTTCAGTGTTCTATACGAAACTCGATGTATAAAGAGACTTGCAATGAATAACCACATCAATTCCTCTGAGTGGTGGGAAGGATGGGAGGCTATCTTTAATTTATGCAAAATCATTAATGATCTCTATCTCTGATACTGCTGAAGTGCGATATCACTGAAACAATGTTGAAAGCAACATTAAATCCTATTCGCTCACTCTTCAAGATGATTTTGTAATTTCAATTCTATCGGTAGACCCCCTACATGTCAGTTACAGAAGACGTTAGGCAATCA
>JAVTVY010037117.1:0-17483 GCA_036873755.1 Hanleya hanleyi | reverse complement strand
TCCCGATAAACAATGGTAATCCATCGTCTGCAGATAATCATTTGTATAAGTTGTGATATTGCTACAGTTGGCATGATAAGGTTTATCACGGGATTATCCCGATGCAAATCTCACACCTGTGGCTGGAGTTATCTGACTCTTCGCACCTGGGTGATCCATAATTATCTGTCTAGATTTGATCTGTTTATTATACCAATCGTATGACTTTATAATATGATTCTGATACCATATTTGTCCGATACGCTTGGTATGTACAGACATACCACTGATAGTATAATCTACAAGTTATTATATCGAGAGTGTACCCATCAAACCTCATTGTTAAGTAATGCTTTATTTTTCACTGGGAGAAATAATTGAAAATACAAAATGGTATCACTTGAATAGATATCACTGGCCTGCCCAAATAATCATATTACCCTTCCTATAACCATAAGTACCGACATTCTCATATGAATGAATTTGAATTTAATAAATGTTAATTATTTAAAATATAGGCGTAAGGTCTGAATTTCAGTATTCAACCGTAGCCGAAATAGGATTTCCGCCAGTAAGGTGTGAAATGGCAAAAAGGGAGTGAATATCGGGGCCTTTTATTGGCTAAATATAGTATTGTGCAAACCCCCTTTCAAACAGGCATACAGTGAAAATTGGGAAAAAGCTTTTCGCTAGAGAGAATCTCTGGACAGTTTTTAATGATGAGAGCAAAATGTCACGATGTTCAAAATGCGTAAAAGCTTTAGCACAGATGAGTATTCTTGACAACATAGATGATGTTCTAGTACACCAAATACAAAAGCAAGCATTCATGTTCCAATGTAGTATACTGAGTCGACATTTATTGGTGTTTTCATATTTCAGCTGAAAACCATAGATTAATATGCTCAACAATGAATACATTCTTGTTCGAACAGCTCTGCTAGAATATGAAATAAATAGAAAATGCTTGCTAGTCACAGAATATAGTTCTATTGTTTCCCTGCCTAGGTCTGCCTGTCGCAGTTGAGACTTGTATAGGGTAATACACCAAGTGACAACAATTAGGTTGTGAGTGGGCGGACGTTTTGATTGCCCTATGATCAGATAACGGCCAGGTTAACTCTGTCATTCCCTAAGCTAGGAGACCAGATAGCTAGAGAAATATGACAACATGTGTGTGGTCTATTATTGTAATGTCCGCGGGAATGAACATTAACATGAACTATATGAATTATTATTTACATGTATTTGTATTTCGTTCGAGGACCGCTCATCAAACATAAAAGCAAGTAGAATATCACATATTCCTTACTGAAATTGAATGGAAATATATATACATGTAATATCAAATCATCACGAGAAGGCGTCAGATCTGGTAAATTTTGGGATCTTGTGGAAAAAAAAAGAAGAAAAAACCCCCAACAGAATGGCATTGCTTTTCATTAATAACTTAATTGTTCAAGATTTACATTTCAGTTGATTTAGAAATATATTAAAGCTGAATAGGGTATGCGCCTTTCAATGTAGTTGTTTCGGAGTGACTGTTATGATGTATTACGACTAATTAATGTTTCAGTAGTAGTCCTTTACGTGGTGAATGTATTTGCATAATTTTATTTGAAACGGACATAATATCATGAAAGTCAGTACAGATACTCTAAATGGAGGGTGGATTCGATTGCGTTTTCTTACGACCACGGCCAGCCATATTTATGTTAAATGAGCACGAGGTTCCCTTGAATGAATTGTGATTCATCGGATAAACAAGCATTAGTTATTCGTTTTGGGAAAGTGTATCATCGTAACCCGATTGCGTGACGTCGGGTCATATCGTGAGTTGTAAATGCTGCTCATATCCAGTCTGTAACGGCATGAGTTGGGCTACAAGAGCTGCACATGCGAAACGTCAGTAGACGCGATAGTAGCCCCTTCTATCAGTAATTGCTACTTTTCCATGCCGATAATGAAGCGATGACTGGCGATGACACGACCAATTAGCGAGTAATCCCATCCCTGTCAGTGAAAACAGCACTAACAAGGTATAACCACTCGTCGACGGTGGCCAAACGCTGCTCGACTAGGGAAGTCCCTGGAACGCTTGATACCCATCAGGCTATGATTCACTGATGTCTTCATCTATGTGCATGTCCATTTAGCATGTTTCCAGTATTATTTCAGATTAGAGGAGATCTGAGCTATCCAGGAGTTGGCACTGTAACGTTGTTGCCAATTCCAGTCAGTGTCCTTTCTTTATTACGACAAATCGCATTAGCCGGTAAAGGATACGACAGAAAATTTGTATTGTTCCTTCGTATCCATGTTCGGAACGAGATTTGATGGGCTGCAAACATGGTTACCATCTCGCAGACGCCATGGAATCAAGGAGCCGCTAGCGTTTACCCCTCACTTAAGAAAATATACAATCTCAGCAAGTTAACCAAGTGCAAACGAGCTCGAACAATTTGACATGTCCGCGGCTAGCGGCAGCTGATCTAGTGAGGAATGACATTTCAAGGAAGCTTTTCCGATGTATCTCGAGATTTTTTATCCTATGAAAATATCTTTTTCATAGATACAGATACTCAGCGAGCACTCAGCGTCTCGTGGTATAATTTTTCCCCTGCGGTTCATGTACAGTTGTTGCCCACATCTGTTCTAATAAACATGTTTGTGTTGTCTGGTAAAACGTTACATTTCTTGGTGCCTTCTGGTTCAAGAAAACATCCCCTGGTAGATCTTGCTTGTTAATTATCACCAATTGCCACATTTTCGGGAGAGAAAAGTTAGGCTGTTTTTGATGCTGTACATGGGTTATATGTGGCCTCTACAGAACATGGCTCTGGCAATCATTTCGTGTTTGGTGGCCTATGGCCATAAAAGTTTCCCCTCAATGTATCAGAAACTTTTTGCAGACAAGATGGCTACAAGGTTTGGATATTTTTTGTACACAATAGTGGGCGGTAAGAAGTTTGCACCGCGTGGCTCGGTTTCCTGAATCTTGATAGTTTGCTATGAGTAGCTATGGTCCAGGTGATTGTTATTCGGACAGACATTATATACAACGTGGTAGTCATTCTTTCCTCGGCTTAAAATAAATCTGATGACAACCAGACGGAACCTAACGTATCAATTGCTCGTCATCTCCTACGTTAAACGATTCTCAGTCTTTCGAGATATATTAAACTACGGAATGACAACCGAAGAGCTTTTCAGAGACACAAAGGAGAAAGAGGTTTTGAAGGTGTGTTTATAAAGCACTGCGCCGCCTTCCATTTAGTACGGATACATTCTTGTACACTAAATCACTTGTGCTTCAGGGTAAGCAAAATGCTTCGGGACCGGCTCTTATGACTCTCATTGACATGTTGCGTTACTTTGAGGTCAGGAGATGTCGAAATGACGGGCAACCATCGCCCCTCGCCTGCTGGACACCCACGAGGTTGATATAGCATCAGTGTTTGTATATCTAGGGGAGAATTTTACACTATTACATTTTCTTTGCAAACCGTCCCCCTCCTACCAGACAGACATTGTTTTGCCAAGGCGCCCAACACTCATAACGATCAGGCGGACATTGCTGGACCCAAGTGGACATCTTGGAACCGCTGTCACCTTTTGTTCCTGTCACAAAATCCCGGCTGCTGGGGATCGTTTTCGTTTCCCCGCGCGACTTCAGAACTACAGCTATAGAGATCACACCGGAGGTTAAATCGGGGACAAATTACACACAAACGTTGTTTTAATTGACTTTTTGAGAATGTATGATCTCGCATATTGTACAAGGTTTTCCTCAACAAAAATTATTCATGTCATTAACACAAAATGTGAGTAGAAACTCGATGACTATAGATGACTAGCTCTCTAACCTCAAATATTGGCAAAGCTAATGGATCATCACACAATTGAAAGGCGGTCGGCCGTTGTTTCACTTTGCCGTCGGAGTCTAAGCACTAAGTTCCTCTAAATAACACATTATATTGACGTGACTGCCCATTCGTTATCAAACTAGCAGCCTGGCAATACTTTCTATTTCGACAGACATTTAAGACATCTGATCTGGGCAGCCCCGCTTTTACTGATTCAGTTTTGAAAATCACGACTTCAGGGCGAAACCCTAGACTAGAAAAAATGTGAAATGCGGATGCGTTACTTTGACGAACAATTGAGAACAACGACAAAATTAGATGCAGCTCGGCGAAGGTGTGCCAACAATTGAAATTCAAAGCGTTACCTTTTAACCAAACTCAGGGATACTGTAATTTCGCGTTTCCGACAGAGAACAGCCTTATTGGCGGTATCTGAAAGTATCTCGCAGTCTTCCTGGCAGTGTCTGATTACGGGATTGCCCGTTGTCTTATTTACCCTTCCAAATTGAAGTTTGTACTAACAGCTGGGCTCCCAGTCCCATTGCTTCTCCAGTCGCTCTTTGGAGACTAGTCCTCAAACAAAAGACTGACATCGCAGGACGAAAGTTAATAATGTCTAATAACATGTGCGCTGAGGAGCGGCTCAGACGTTGTTTTAACACAAACGCCGTATGATTACTGACTATCGTTTGCCTCCAATGATCGGTAATTGAGCAACTTTGTAATCAGCCGAGAACATATCTTTTGTGATCCTTTGTCCGTGGCACACCCGTTGTGTGGACAGTTCTAGCGTTTGCGTACCTTAATGTAAAAACATAGCACGCTCATTGCAGATGGTATAGTGACTCTAGAATTTCGCTTAAGCCCAGACAGACACGGCCGATGTATTGAAACTTAGTATTGTGAGCGCGAGGGAACCTCGGAGATTAGACCAGCATCATGTCGCATCCCACAAAGCGCAAAAGTACATATATCGAAAGACAGCGCTTTACAGAAAACGTATCGAATTAACGTACACCGTGCGCTCAAAGCGGTCAGATACGGAACATCTATTGACAGAAATGCAATATGTGGCATGGCTATACCGCTGTTACTCTGTATTTACCTCTGCCGACATTTAGACACCACGAATTCCGTCAATTTCGACATTTACCGTTCGTGTTTATAAATCGCTAGTGACACGTTTCTCCCATACAAAGTAACAAAGTTGACAATACTGGCCGTCATCAAGTCTCCAGAAGCAGGTAATCGAACAGTATCTCTAGTAGGGAACTAAAGGAAACGCCACTACCCGTCTGTGTTGATAGTTTCAGGTTGCACGGTCTGAACTAGACTCTTGTTCAAGTGTATATTCATTATACTATGACTGACAACAATACTCTGAGCCCCATCTGTTGGCTCTTAGTAGGTGGATATCAAATATTCAGATATGAATTCAGGATACAATCCTGACACTGGAAATAAGAAGAAAAGGATTGGAGCCGTATAATGATAGTTCGTAACCTGGGTCTAAACTCATGTAACCAAGTGCTAGGGGCCGTTTGAGCGTCATGTGTTCTACATCCCAGTGTTATTCAGTTGAACAGACACAATCAAACTGAAACGCATTATACTTCAAACAAAAAGACAAGGAATATTATTTGGATAAATCAGTGCTCGTCAGTGTCAAAGATTTTATGTAAATAGCGGCACGATGTCTCGCGGACATCAATGAAAACTACAGACCGCTCCTTTCTTGCAGGAAACAGTCTTGGTTTTATTTTATGAAATTGTCATTTTATACATCTTTGGACTTGATGGTAACTGTCGCACAAAAATGGTCTTCAGATTCAGTGACAGGAAATTCCTATATTTACGACGGCTGAAAAGGGAATGTTAGATCTGACTACACGGATATAATGTGGTATCTGAAATGTATTCACATTATCATACAATTACAAGCGTCTAGTCCGTCATTCAATATTCAGCCGTCGTCCATTAAACGATTTCCGCGTCCATAATCAAAAGTCCTAATTCATATATATGAAATGATTTTTGAGAGAGAAAGAATAAATTGATCGTCAGCGGTATTCGAACCCACGACCCCGGCTTATCGCCCCGATGCTCTACCGACTGAGCTATGACGGCCCATAGGTATTACACCGGTGGGTTGTCCCTGTGATGACCAACCTTCTCTCTCGGTGTTGCAATATGCACAACTGGCTGTATAATGAAGAAATGATATTTGGTATGGCGTATAGCCCGTCACTGAGCATATATACATTTGAAATGATGTTTGAGAGAGAAAGAATAAATTGGTCGTTAGCGGGATTCACTAATTCGAGCGTAGCGTGCAACAAAATTGGTCGTCGGCGGGATTCACTCATTCATATAATAGCATTAGCACCAAATTAAAATAAATCATAGTATACATAACACAAGGTAGTTTCCTGCGAGAGAGAAGCGTTCAGCAGTTTTCAATGATGCCAGCAAGACATGATATTCTAAAAATATCAAATCTGTATCGCTGATAAGTATTCTTTAATCATATGATTTTCGTTGTAAAGTCGTTATCTAGAGTATGATGTATCTCAGCCACACTTTGATTGTGTCTGTTCATATGAACACATGAGGATCTTGAAATATAGGTTCATACGGCCGCTAGCCCCGGGTTGAGCGGAATTAGACACACGTTACGAAACGTGCCGCCACAGATCTTGCACGCTACGCTCGTATTTTGCTATCAGCATGCGATAGGTATCGCAAAATTGAGAAGTAACGTGCCGGAGCACTTTAGGAACGGCTCGAAATTTCATTTAATAAAAGAAACACAAATTTTGGTAATCATTGGACAACAGGAACACCATACAGCATCTGTCTAATATCACAGTAAAGCATAAATATGGCACACACAATAGTGCATTGCCTTTGTTATGACATAACTTATGCGGTACAGGAATTTCTGCTTTTGAATATACACCGTTTTTATACGCCCGCCTAATAATAATGTGATGGCGGTTTCCGTTCGTGTGTCCGTCCGTCCGCCACTCGTGTCCGGTCTATATCTGGGACAGTTTTCTATCTACAGTTCCAATTTATAGTGAGTGGATACCCTACGGGGAGGCGATGTGTCGCGTACCAAAATGAATGTCGAAGTCAGAGGTCAAAGGTCACTGGCCTAAAAAAACAACAACAAAATCACTGAAATATTCGTGTCCGGTCTATATCTGAGAACGTTTTCTATCCACAGTTGCATTTTTTTGTGAGTGGATACACTAGGTGGAGAAGATGTGTCGCGTGCCGAATTTGAGGTCGAGGTCAGTGGTCGAAGGTCACTGCGGCCTAAAAATCAGGAAATCATTGATCATTGACAGTGTTCTGGCTACAGTTCTAATTTTTGGTCAGTGGATTCCCTAGAGGGGGGACGATGTGTTGCACACCAATTGTAGGTCGAGGTCAGAGGTCAAAAGTTAGTATTGAAGGTTATATTATTAAAACTTTCTAATTGTTTTGTGAGTGCATTCAATAGAGTGAAATGAAGTGTCGCATACCAAAAATTAGGTCAAGTTCAAAATAACTTTTTTTTGTATCAGTAGATACGTTAGGGGGACATGATGTGTCACGTACCAAAATGTAGGTCAAGGTCAAAGGCCAAGGTCACTGTGACCCCAGACTCAAGAATTCTTTAAAACTTACTTTTCTTTGTGTCAGTAGATATATTAGGGGGACATGTGTCACGTACCAAAATGAAGGTCAAGGTCACTGTGACCCCCGAAATCATGAAATTATTCAATATCATAATTTGTTGTGTCCATTGATACATTAACCCTCTCTGTACCGTATTGGTACTGTACCGATAGAAATATAGTTCCATGATTGCCTGTCATTGGCATACAAAAATGAGGAATTTTCAAACTGCTATATTCATCTTATTATACCTTGTCCGAAAGCTTGGATTATGGTATTTGAAACAACGCAGGTGATGACAAGTATATCTTCGCTTCATTCATGTTCATGACAATTTTGATGCCAGCGTGGAACTGTTAAAAATGCTTATACAGAGGGAGTTACGGGGAGACGATGTGTCATGTACCAAAATCTAGGTCAAGGTCAAAGTCACTGTGCCCCCAAAATCAAGAAATCATTAAAAGTCACATTATCATATTCCTGTCGAAGACGAGGTCGTGTAATGCGATGGTGGGTTCTGTCCATCTCTCCGCCTATTCATCCAACATTTGTTGTTCGTGCGATATCTCTAGTTTCAAGGTATGGATTGGTACCAAACATTGGGTATACATTACGCGCATGGCAAAGAGGAGCCATATCCATTTTGAGTTCAATTTGTCCAAGGTCCAGTTTAGCTTGGAATGTTCAGAGTTGTCTCCCCTACATGTATATGGCATTTGCCCTGTGAAGTTGTCTCCCGTGTTTGATACATGTAAGAAACAGCTACATTTAGTTACTGTTGTGAAATAAAAACCATACACTTACTAATTTAACTTGGAGAGGGATCCTTTATGAACTTTATACCTGTTTATTAACTCAAGAACGAAGGTTTACTTAATCACTTGCTTCACATTTTTCTTCCTTCATGACAAATTTTCACACCCGAAAGGAATCTATTCGAAGGAAAACTACTAGTTTCTTGTGTTTGACTATTGTCGCTTTAAGTGTGGGATATGTGTGTTCTCGGCTCTTATTTCAAGGTCACTTAAGTCCATTTTAGTTTATCATTCAATATACATTGTAAGATGTGATATATGTTACATTTTCAGAAGCACAAAATCGTAGACTTTTCTCTGGATTACTAGCTACCAATTGGGATGAAAGCCATTAAACAACCGTGAAATTTGGACCAATGTAATTCCAGATGTACGGGCGTATATTGAAGCCCCTTGGACTCTTGTTCGCATTTGCATTTGTGAAAGGTATTATTATCCCGAAGTGAAATCGTTGAACAAACGTTATCAAAGCCTGATAGATGTTCACAATGAACATATGCATCTTGGTTCGCTTGAAACAGATAGATAACCCTACTCTATGTTGCATGTTCACAATGAACATATGCATCTTGGTTCGCTTGAAACAGATAGATAACCCTACTCTATGTTGCATGTGAAGAACAGACTGAGCAAAATAGGACACATGGAGTCAACGCTGAATCCTAAATATTTAGGAAAGGCCTGTATTCTGTTTTGCGCATTGATGAGGGCAGGTTTTCATTATCACTTTTCATAATATGGTCTTCTCCGCTGTTTTCGCTTGAAATGTACAATGGGGTATACATTAACAATATAATATTCCCGATAAAACATCCGAATACTATATCAATTTTAATGTGGAGCATTGTTATCGTGTTTCAGTGAATGCATTATTGATCTTATCGGTTTCCGATCACATCTCACCAGACAAGGTATATATGCGTCATATATAGGAGCACTTCTGGGATGTTGCCGCCCAGGAAGGAGTAGCTGACTCTATGAATGGTTGTAATCGTTTCTGCTGTCGTAAAGTCGATGTGAGAGACGTTTTATTCAGCTTTATAGAGGTACAGGTGTAAATACGATGTCACACATGGACTACGGTCTCTTGCTTTTATTGGTCATGATCATGATCCATTTATAGAGATGAAAATAGCGCAAACCATTAGGTGGATATATTAGCTCATCACGGAAGAATGGTTAATTGCAATGACGATAAAGGACCTATCACCATATGTATATGGCTGTGATTAAGAATACCGAGGGTATAATACCGAGGGTATAATACCGAGGGTATAATTAGTTTTCTTGGACTCGGGATCAATATACATGTAGCTGGGATGATAAGACGTCTCTTTCTTCTGGAAAGAAACTGGTTAATGTTTATTCCAAATTTTATTCTATGCCTGCTTGGGTCTTCGTGATAATAATATCATGCGCAAAGTGATTTTCGATTATTTCTCACAAGTCAATATGCGAGTATGCCGGATTTCCACTTGGAAATTTGAATTGGTCAATCACATTTTGTTTTAAATTGGAACATATCACGTGATCCACGGAAAACGGCTGCTCAATGAATGTCGGATTCATATATGCACTCTTCTTCTCGAAGAAGTACAACAAGTATATTTTTGTAGATACCCATGAACGCTATGAGCCTTTACAGAGACTCCGTGAGTGACTAGGGTTACTTCCAATTTTCTTTACAAGCCAATGAATATGCCGGATTTCCATTTGAAAATTTGAATTGACCAATCGCATTTAACACGATATCCCGTGATACAAAGTTGTTTCTAAAAAACTTCATTAAGATGAAAACACTGTCATACATTGAAATCCATACTTCTTTGGCCATACTAGAATTCCAAGTCTTTTCAAAATGCATCATTTAGTCACCCTTCGTGTATTGTCATGCCAACAAGAGGTCTGCGATATAGTGACCCTATATGACTGACAGTCAAGACAAATGCATTTTATTCATGGGTACAATTTGACTCAACCATATCAGCGAAGGTAAATATATTTTCCACCAAATAATTCACATTTTGAGAGATTTGACCTCAATCACGTTTTTGTTTGATGCCATAACATCAGAGTTAGTCATTCATATTATGAACGGGATGAGAGCTGATTATCAACTATACCGATCAGTAACAATCCTGTGATGTCACATTTTCACTGTATGTTTTCATATATTTTTGATCAGTTTCAGCTGCAATTCACTGGGCTGAAAGGCTAAGGCTAAAAGGGCTGGAACCCATCTTCTCCTTTCCGGGATGAGACGGGGTGGAGAACGTTCACTTGTGTCGTTAAATGAAACGATTCCATTTCCATCGCTGAGGGCATAATTCGGCGTGGTAGACCACTTTTCTTCGGCCGGACATTCCAGAGAAGACCACGCTGTGACAGCCCGAAGAACCTTTCCAGCACTTGGGGGGCTTACAATGTCGACAAATAAGAAACAGTCGCGAGCTTGGGCGGTAGAAGTTAATTCGAAACATTGTATAGTCGAGGGAAACAAGTTCGTCGTTTTGTACAATAGATTGAATGTCCTTGGTGGGCATCTATGGCACATTCCAAAAAGGTTACATTGAGAAAGACACATTGTTTCGTGAAATTATATGCTATCAAGGCGAGGTTTCTCGCATTGCTCGAACTGGATATTATGTAGGAGGAGAATATTCAATAAAACATATGTCCAAAATATGTTACGGTTTATTTTGGCATCTGCTATAATAAGTCCCTGTCAAAACACCGGTGTCACATCGTGTCAAGCACAAAATATGATAGGTATAAAGCTAAAAGTTTGAAATATATATTTAAGAGTAGTTCCCTCTTGTTTCGGCTATTCCCGTAAAAAATAATTTAAACTCATGAAATAGTGCTACTCTTTCCAACTTCAACTTATTTGACGTGATCGCCTAAATTCACTGATTTTTAGGATGTGTCAGATAGCTGAAGATTCAGTTTGACGAGACTGGAAATTTGAAGCACAAATAGCAATAATAATTATAAATTTCTATAAAATTAATCAATTGTTAAATATATGAACGAGGAAAGGTTTAGCACCATAGATTTGATTTAGTAACTTTTTCTCAAACTACTTCAGTCCAAGCCGATTTTATTTGATATTTACACACGCTACAGATTCTGTCTGATTTAGTCATGGAAAAGCAAATAGCACTTAAGTTGAATCTTATATATAAGCGGTTCGATACAGTCTGTGGACCAATTTATCACAAAAACATATAATATAACTCCACTGTTTTGACTGAAACACTATCTCATTTGAACGCCAACAGATCCTCAACGTTGACGAACAATAAACCGTTCGAGTTTTGCTCTAAATTTAGCAGAAAAGATGGTGTATATTTTAACGAGCCTTTGTCGATACACGAAACATGAAGCAGGCGTTTATTTGCTCTGCATAGTCTTAGAGAGTCATAACAATAATTTGGCCAATCAGGATTGATGCCGGAGGCGACTCTACTCAGTCAGAATTGATAAATTCGGAGATAGTGGCAGATAAAAGTTCCAAGCGCGTGTTGCCACACGTGAGGGCAATAACCTTTTTTTTTATCAATGTATGCTGCATTGATAGCATTCACGATGATAGCTGAAAAAAATGAATTTGAAATCGTTTTTTTTTCTCGGATTATGTAAACATTATATCCATGATGTCGATGTGCGAACCAGTGCGTCATTTGTTCTTTAACACATCATCATCAAACAGTAATTACCGCGTTCGTACATGCATTCGATATGCTTATGCTTAATTCGGGTGTTTCGGTCGTGTGCGTAAATGGATTACTTTACTCAACACCCCAAAGCGTTTTCTGGATTGGTTAGATACCTCGACTCTGAAAGTCCAACTGGATATACCTCTGTGTTTTCCAGGGGGTCATTGTTCTTGTGTTCTACCATACAAGTTCATAGCAATTGAACAATGTGTTTGTTTGTTTAAGATTTTTCGAACAAAATCAAGATTACATGTTGATATACAAGTGTATATGATCCGCCAATCAGTACTTTTCTTTCATATATTCAAACGTCCGCGCCCATAATGGTGTGTCAGATCCGACATTCCATATTTAGCCTTCGTCCATCAAAGAATTACCGCCTCAATAATCGAAAGACCTATTTCGTATGACAATTAGCACCAATTCCAAATGTGTATGAAATAAAAATAATAGAACACGAGAGAAGCGGTCAACCGTGTTAAATGGCGCCAGCAAGATACGATGATGTTCTTTACATAACATCATATTCACAGACCATTATTTTTTATCCAAATGTCTTTTACATAGTATGTATCTCAGTCACGCTTGGAATGTTGGTGTTCAATTGAACACCGTGAAGTTATAAAACCCGTGATATTCAAAAGGCCTGTAGCCCTAAATTAATTGGAATTAGAGAAAAATTACGAAATGTAGCGTCAGAGATCTTGAACTGTACGATAGTATTTTGTCGTAAGTGTACGATATTGATCAAACAATTTGAGAAACTTATTCTCACGAAACTGTTAGTACCTAAATCCAATCAGGCATATCAGAGAAACGAATATTAGTACCTACATCCAATCAGGCATATCAGAGAAACGAATATTAGTACCTAAATCCAATCAGGCATATCAGAGAAACGAATATTAGTACCTACATCCAATCAGGCATATCAGAGAAACGAATATTAGTACCTACATCCAATCAGGCATATCAGAGAAACGAATATTAGTACCTAAATCCAATCAGGCATATCAGAGAAACGAATATTAGTACCTACATCCAATCAGGCATATCAGAGAAACGAATATTAGTACCTAAATCAAATCAGGCATATCAGAGAAACGAATATTAGTACCTACATCCAATCAGGCATATCAGAGAAACGAATATTAGTACCTACATCCAATCAGGCATATCAGAGAAACGAATATTAGTACCTACATCCAATCAGGCATATCAGAGAAACGAATATTAGTACCTACATCCAATCAGGCATATCAGAGAAACAAATTTTTAGTACCTACATCCAATCAGGCATATCAGAGAACGAATATTAGTACCTACATCCAATCAGGCATATCACAGAAACGAATATTAGTACCTAAATCAAATCAGGCATATCAGAGAAACGAATATTAGTACCTACATCCAATCAGGCATATCAGAGAAACGAATATTAGTACCTACATCCAATCAGGCATATCGAAACGAATGTTAGTACCTAAATCCAATCAGGCATATCAGAGAAACGAATATTCATCAATCAGGCATATCAGAGAAACAAATTATTAGTACCTACATCCAATCAGGCATATCAGAGAACGAATATTAGTACCTACATCCAATCAGGCATATCAGAGAAACGAATATTAGTACCTAAATCCAATCAGGCATATCAGAGAAACGAATATTAGTACCTACATCCAATCAGGCATATCAGAGAAACGAATATTAGTACCTACATCCAATCAGGCATATCCAGAGAAACAGGTATTAGTACCTACATCCAATCAGGCATATCAGAGAAACGAATATTGGTACCTACATCAATCAGGCATATCGAGAGAAACAAATTTTTAGTACCTACCACCATCCAATCAAGGCATATCAGAGAGAACGAATATTAGTACCTACATCAATCAGGCATATCACAAAAGCTTGAATATTAGTACTGAAATCAAATCGTGATCGAACTTATCGAAAGCGAATATTGGTACCTACATCAATCAGGCATATCAGAGAAACGCGATATTAGCGATACTAATCAATGCGGGCATATCAGAAACGAATATTAGTACCTACATCCAATCAGGCATATCCAGAGAAACGAACCAGTACCTAAATCCAAATCAGGCATATCAGAGAAACGAATATTAGTACCTACATCCAATCAGGCATATCAGAGAAACGAATTCTAGTACGGAAATCCAATCAGTCATATCAGAGAAACGAATATTAGTACTTAAATCCAATCAAGCATATCAGAGAAACAAATATTAGTCCAATCAGAGAAACGAATATTAGTACCTACATCCAATCGGGCATATCAGAGAAACGATTTATTAGTACCTAAATCCAATCAGGCATATCAGAGAAACGAATATTAGTACCTAAACCCAATCAAGCATACCAGAGAAACGAATATTAGTACCTAAATCCAATCAGGCATATCAGAGAAACGAATATTAGTGCGTAAATTCAATCAGGCATATCAGAGATACGAATATTAGTCCCTAAATCCAATCAAGCATATCAGAGAAACGAATATTAGTACCTAAATGCAATCGGGCACAACAGAGAAACGAATATTAGTACGTAAATTCAATCAGGCATATCAGAGATACGAATATTAGTCCCTAAATCCAATCAAGCATATCAGAGAAACGAATATTAGTACCTAAATGCAATCAGGCATAACAGAGAAACGAATATTAGTACCTAAATCCAATCAGGCATATCAGAGAAACGAATATTAGTACCCACATCTAATATCCAATCAGGCATATCAGAGAAACGAATATTAGTACCTAAATCCAATCAAGCTTATCAGCGAAACGAATATTAGTACCTACATCCAATCAGGCATACCAGAGAAACGAATATTGGTACCTAAATTCAATCAAGCATATCAGAGAAACGAATATAAGTACCTACAACCAATTAACCATATCAGAGAAACGAATATTAGTAAGTACATCCAATCAGGCATAGCAGAGAAACGAATATTAATACGTACATCCAATCAGGCATAGCAGAGAAACGAATATTAGTACCTACATCCAATCAGGCATATCAGAGAAACGAATATTAGTACCTACATCCAGTCAGGCATATCAGAGAAACGAATATTACTAACTAAATCCAATCAGGCATATCAGAGAAACGAATATTAGTACCTAAATCCAATCAGGCATATCAGAGAAACGAATATTAGTACCTGAATCCAATCAAGCATAGCAGCGAAACGAATATTAGTACCTACATCCAATCAGGCATACCAGAGAAACGAATATTGGTACCCAAATCCAATCAGGAATATCAGAGAAACGAATATAAGTACCTACAACCAATTAGCCATATCAGAGAAACGAATATTAGTACGTACATCCAATCAGGCATAGCAGAGAAACGAATATTAGTACGTACATCCAATCAGGCATAGCAGAGAAACGAATATTAGTACCTACATCCAATCAGGGATATCAGAGAAACGAATATTTTCAACTGATGATAGACAACGGAGTTTACATATTTTATTGCGCATGTATGTTGTCAGAGCAGATTTTGCAGATGTGAGCAAGTTTGCCAATCTGTACACTCGTACCTAGCTGTCGCGGTGATCTGGCAGATAGGAACGAGTTTACAAGTTTACTACCATGTTCCCATGTGATATTGAATCGGAAGCTCTTATCTATGGTGTTCTATTTGGGCCAAGTTTGCGTCGCGTGGCGACTTTTAGAAACTCGCCACTCGCCACGCGCCGTGGACCTCTCCGGCGCGCGGCGACTGGCGACTTTCTGCTATCTCTTAACCTACAAAAACTCGCCAGTCGCCACCCGCCGTAAAACACGGCGAGTTTCGCTCTATCTCTTAACCTGCAAACACTCGCCGCGCGCCACTCGCCGGATGAACCACGGCGCGCGGCGACTGGCGACTTTTGGCTGTGGTGAAACTCGCCACTCGCCACGCGCCGTGGACATCTCCGGCGCGCGGCGACTGGCGACTTTCTGCTATCTCTTAACCTGCAAAAACTCGCCAGTCGCCACCCGCCGTAAAACACGGCGAGTTTCGCTCTATCTCTTAACCTGGAAAAACTCGCCGCGCGCCACTCGCCGGATGAACCACGGCGCGCGGCGACTGGCGACTTTTGACTGTGGTGAAACTCGCCACTCGCCACGCGCCGTGGACATCTCCGGCGCGCGGCGACTGGCGACTTTCTGCTATCTCTTAACCTGCAAAAACTCGCCAGTCGCCACGCGCCGTAAAACACGGCGAGTTTCTCTCTATCTCTTAACCTGGAAAAACTCGCCGCGCGCCACTCGCCGGACAAACCACGGCGCGCGGCGACTGGCGACTTTTGACTTCTGGAATTCTCAGTACTTTTTCTCAAGTGCGCATGCCCGAGGAGCATCAATTATGCAGTTGCAATATCATAAATCACAGTCGCGATCTCATCGAAGTTGAGGAAGTAAAAAAAATAAGGAAACTGTTGAAAGAAATACGTCTTTTCATCTTTAAAAATAGGGTCTTGATAGTTTGTAGGGTTTGTGATACAGGAAATATCAACCCAACAAAGAGCCGCTCTATGGATTAAAACAGCAATAAGGGATCTCTTATACAAAGATATCGCCCGTTTTTCACATAAAAGTTACGAAGAGAGAAATTCAATCATCCATAGAAAATGTTAGCATTTTTTCTTACTTTTTTAATCAGCATGACGATGACGCTCTATTCGCTTTCTTAACATTTCATACTGTATATTAGTTGACGCTTTTATCTTGTAAAACAAAATTTCCGCGTCGAGTGCTTTATTGTATCTTAAATAAAGAACAATTTCAAAGCGATTCATTCTGAATTGAAAACGATATTCTGTTTTATAAATATATATAGGCACTTATATAAAAAAAAAGATTAAAAAAACGATTGAAATGTTGTCTTGGTGTCAACTTTTTAAAATATACCAGCAGATAATAACGAAAGTATGCACGTTCTGCACAGAAAAGGATAACGAGTATTTTAATAAAGAAATAATTGCACATTTGACAAGATTAGATTGCCCTATATGCGTATTGCATTAAAAAGAAACTTGTCTCAAAAAACAACTATATTAATTATTACGGATAGCTTACATCTTCAAAATTAGTCACATAGCATCAGATGTAGCTGGAGAGTTCATTCATTAGAAATTATGTATATTTATGCACGAGGAAGAGATTTAAAATTAAATTAAATGACAGCATGTTTCGAACAAAATATTCCGATAATTGATGCTCCCCAGACATGCGCACTTGAGAAAAAGTCCTGAGAATTCCAGAAGTCAAAAGTCGCCAGTCGCCGCGCGCCGTGGTTCATCCGGCGAGTGGCGCGTGGCGAGTTTTTCCAGGTTAAGAGATAGAGCGAAACTCGCCGTGTTTTACGGCGGGTGGCGAGTGGCGAGTTTTTGCAGGTTAAGAGAT